>JASDQU010382453.1:0-11136 GCA_032191745.1 Picea mariana | reverse complement strand
GTAAATTTAAAACCTAGTTCTAAGTAGAATCTTTGAACAAAAATAATTAGACATATAACAAAAAGGGGGCAAAGAAATTCAAACTTTAATTATTAAAGTAAAAAAAATTATAATGGAGGATTAAAATTATTAAAAGGGGTAAATGGTTGTTTTTATCCACACTTGATAAATTGATTTTTAGTTAAAAAGGAAAAAGGGTAAATGGTTGTTTTTATCTACACTTGCTAAATTGATTTTTAGTTAAAAAGGAAAAAGGGGGAAACTTAAAGAAAAAGGGGAATGTCCAACTTAGTAAGGAATATAGCCTTTGGGACTTTCTATTTATGAACTCAACTAGGAATTAAGTAATGTGTAAGTCATTTAAGAATTGTAAGGGAATATTGGGACACCGAGGAATGTTTTTAGGAATGTTTTTAGGTTGGTGAGGGAAATATGAATATTTAATTAATTAATAAAATTGATTTTCTGGTGAAACTAGGGGATCAGGCGACATGTGTACGGGGGAGGTTTTTCCTAATTAAATAAATGAAAAAGAATCTAATGAGGGTTTGGGAAACTAATGACTAATAAACTCTATAAAAGATATGGCGAAGGAGGAGTATGCATGATCTAGCTTGTGTAACATTACGCTGCTGAAATTTCATCTTAACTGAACTTTCTCTTGTGGGAGCTGGGATACCCAACTCGGGTAACGAGTGGTAGCTCAACCTTGCGAGGCAAGTTGGGTGATATCATTCTCTAGTATTGTGTGTGTGGCCCCTTTGCGACTCTGTAATTTCCCCCACCTCTTGATGAAGAGGTTTGGAGAGACTTAGTGGTCTAGTCATCCCCACTAGACCATAGTCTCATGCATCATGGGGAGAGGTCGGCTAACTCAATGTTACATTTTGAAGTTGACTTGGAAAAAGGTAAAAAGGTAAAAAAGTAACTCAATGGAAGAATAGAGCGCTTGAGTTTGAGTTAAGAGTTGGACCTAAGGGTTAACTTAACTCAACAAAGAAACAGAAAAAGGTATAAAGGAAAGCTGAGGGCGCACTTCTCATTTCATCTTGGATATTATTGCATTTGGCTATTGGGCTCTTGAGCACACAGTTTTGAGGGTTTTGAGATTACAAACCCTAGAGACCAACTCAGTGGTGAAAGATTCCACTCACCTTGTTCCAAGCTTGGTATCAGGGATGAAATACTCCACCCACACCATTCTATAGTCTTCATAGGTACCATCATCGATTCAGGAGGGAAATAGGCCGTACCCTTGAGGGTTTTCCAGCAGGGGCGCATCATTTCTTATAGAGGATTTCGATCTAGCTTTGTGACAAGGTCTATTGACATTCCAGCACATGGGTATTACTTCCAGGGCCTTATTCATCAGATTTAGAGCATTTTGGGAGGGTTACTCTGACTAGATTATTATCTGGAGCTTTGGGACGTTTTTTAGAGAAGGAGGGCATAACTGTGATTCATTTCTGTCCAGTTTGAGTGGGCTATACCTCAGATCCGACCCTGAGACTTCTCCCAACAACTTGTGGTGGCCCGATCTATCTTTCAATAGATTTTCAAGGTGTTTGGAGGCCTCCTCCATCAGGGCCGAAATATTGAGCTTAACAGTCTTCAGGACGGCGCAACCTGGATTAGTGTTTCAGCAGTTTGGAGGGGTAAACCTTGGAATATGGACTTCATACTTCAGGTAGGGTTTCTACTTGTCTCGATCTATCTTTCTGTGTATTTTGGCATTATTTGGAGATCTCCTTTAGTTGGGTCGAAATCTGGGTCTTCTTATCTCTTGAGTAAGACGTGCCATCAACCGGGGGGGTTGGACATTACCCTGGTTCTTCTTGCATTGAACTTCATTGTATATCCAGACTTTAGAGGCTTGTTTTTTCTTATTTGGACAACTTTGTAGCAGCTTATATATTATCTCCCGGAGCCATATGATGTTATTCCATATCTACATCCACTTTGTATCAGGTTCTTGCTTTTCATAATAATAAAGGTCAGATCTATGCTTTTCGGTTCCATCTCTTGTGTACTGGTTATATCTTGTATTTTCATTGATTATATCTTCATATCTATGCTTAATAACTTAATATAACCCTAAGGCTAAAACTTGAGAGGCCAACCTGCAAACACATACAAACAAACAACAAATCAGTGGTCAATTAGTGTTCCAAGCAAAAACAAATTGGCTTGGGAACATTACAGTGGTATCAGAGCTCTGATCCTCCCATCCTGTTAGGATTAGTGCATGAATTTCAATGGCATTTATATGGGCAAAAGGAGGAAATAGACAGGTGAGGCAGAGGCCGATATGGAAGGTTCAGGTGAGGACAGTGAGCCATAGGGCTTGGCAACCTTGACATAGGAACTACGTAAATCCCTACAGCAGATAGAGATTACATTGGTCAACCACTTACAGGAAATCCAGGAGGAAAACCATAGGGGACAGGCCTCAATATCAAAGACCTTGAGGACGGTAGATGAAAACCAAACATGGATAGCAGAAATGTTGATGGAGATGAATCACAAGGGGAAAGGCCCAGAATCTTATGCCAACAAGGAAACTAGTGGATCTCATGGAGGGAACATATATCAGTAGGAACATATTCCCTATCATCATTCTGAGGCAAGTCATGGAGGGGGAGCACCACAGGGACAGACAGGTAGCAGGACTACTACTAGACCATACTTACCCTCATTCACAGATGAACCCACACAGTCCAACCACCCAGATGATTTTGATGATCAATTTGATCAATATTCTAGGGAGTATAACTCATTGAGATTATTAGTTCAGAGGTAGATCACCCTAGATCAGTTTTGTGGATCAAAATTCAGAAAAAATCCCAGGTCGTACCACTGGAGTAGTTATGACCTTGAGCGCAACACTGGGAAGGTGGAGACCCCCTACTTTGATGGTTCGGCCAAGATGAATGCCCAGGCATGTGTACATAAACTAGACACTTACCTACAGCTTAACCCTATGAGGGAGATGGATGCCATCAAGTTTTCCACCATGTACTTGGACGGCAAAGCTCATGATTGGTGGTATCATGGATTGACCACACTTGGCCACAATCAGATAGTGGCATATGCAGAGTTTACTCAAAGGCTCATTAACAAGTTTGAACAGGGGGATCCAGAGCTACATTTCAGGGAACTCACACAACTCAGACAGAAAGGAGAACCGAAGGTGTATATTGAGGAGTTCCAGAGGCTAGCAGTCATGGTACAGGACATGTCACAGTCTAGACTCATGATTCTCTTCAATGAGGGTTTGATTGAACCCTTGAAGGGTTGGGTTAAGGATTTTAAGCCTACCAATTTACAAGATGCTGTCTGGAGGACAAGAGATCTAGGCCCAGCTAAAACCGAAATTTGTTCCCATACCACCTCTAAACACTGGAGGGAGAGACCAAAGACCTGCAATGAACCCAAGAGGAAGAGACCCAAGGGGGTTTGACAGGGGAAGAGGTAGGATGGATGAGAACACCAGAAGATAACTAAGAAGAAAACATATATGCTACACATGCAAAGAGCCACGGAACCCATCCCACAAATGTATGGGATGTGGCCAGGTTCATTACATTGAAGTGACATCGGATAATGAAGAGGATGAGGATTTCAGCCACATCCAGAACATAGAGGCAGACACCACTGAAACTACAGAAGATGAAGCTACAGGTCACGATAGTGTAGCAGAGGAGCGGGCTACATTGGCATCCATCAGTGGGGTACCCAAGTTCAACACCTTCAGGATGAGGGGAGTGTTAAAGGGGCAAAGGGTTTCAGTACTCATTGACAGGGGTGCTTCTCACAATTTCATTGACTCGACATTGCTACAAAGGAGGCATATACCCATAGTTGAGTTTGAAGGATTCAAGGTAGAGGTAGCAGGAGGAAGCACCATGTCTTGTGACAGGTACATCCCAGGGATGAAGCTTACACTGGGTAGGCATGATTTGACACAGTACTTGTATGTGATGGACCTCCCTGATACAAATATAATCCTTGGAGTACAGTGGATCAGTACGTTGGGGCCTATCACCACCAACTACAATACCATGGAGATGTCGTTCATAGAGGAGAGTGGAAGAAAGGTAGTCCTCAGAGGCATGATAAGCAACACAACCAGGGTAGTCACAACTAAGTGTATGGAGGCCATTTTCAGGAGAGAAGAGATTATATATGCTGCTGAGTGCAATATTTCGATACGTGTGGAAAAAAAAGGGGAAGGTTCACTATGCACTAGAAATCTAGAGGATCATTGACAAACACAGTAAGGTGTTTGGGCCCATTCCACCAGGAGTGCCACCAGATAGGGGATTTGAGCATATCATTGAGTTGGAGAAAGGGGCAAAGCCAGTCATCACCACACCTTACAGACACCCAAAGAAGTACAAGGAAGAAATAGAGAAGGCCATCAAAGAACTCTTAGACATGGGTCACATTCGACCAAGTTCCAGCCCCTTTGCCTCTTCAGTGGTACCGATCAAGAAGAAGGATGGAACCATGCGTATGTGCATTGACTTCAGGGCACTAAACAAAAATACCATCAAAAACAGGTATCCCATCCCGAGGATTGATGAGTTATTGGATGAAATCCATGGGATTTTTTACTTCACAAATATTGACTTACGCTCTAGTTACCATCAAATCAAAATGAGGGAGGAGGACATCCCCAAGACTGCCTTCAGGTGTCACTACGGCCATTATGAATTCTTAGTGATGCCATTTGGATTAACCAATGCACCAGCCACATTTCAGTCATGTATGAACCATGTCTTCAAAAATAAGTTGAGGAATTAAGCACCTTCTTCTGTTCTTTGATGACTTGCTAATCTATAGCAAGATGTGGGAGGAACACCTTCATTATTTGGAGCAGATCTTAACTATCATGGAGGACCAATCCTTGTATGCCAAGGAGTCCAAATGTGAATTTGGGATGACATAGGTCCTCTACTTGGGCCACATCATTGGAGTTAAGGGGGTTATAGGTACATCAGAAGAAGATCCAAGCCATAATTGAGTGGCCCACACCTAAAACTCTTAAAGAGTTGAGGGGATTTCTTGGTATTTTCAGCTATTACAGGAGATTCCTCAAGGGTTTCTCCCAACTGTGTGCACCCTTGACCGATCTAACTAAGAAATGATCTTTCAGGTGGAGTGAAGAGGCATAATCTGCATTTGACAGGATGAATAAGGTAATGAGCACATGTCTTGTGTTAGCCTTACCAGATTTCAGCGAACCCTTCACATTGGAGTGTGATGCCTTTGGAGAAGGCATTGGGGTCATACTGATGCAAAATACGCACCCTCTTTCCTATGAGAGCCAAAAATTGAGGGTCCCTGAGCTACTTTACACCATCTACAACAAAGACATGTTGGCTATCATGCACGCTTTGGCCAAATTTAGGCAATACTTGGTAAGTGCAATATTTGTGGTGAAATCAGATCACAATAGACTTAAGTACTTCTTGGAACAAAAGGACTTAAATGAGAGGTAGCAAAAATGGGTCTGCAATATATAGTCCTATGAATTTGACATTGAATTTTTCAAAGGGAAAAAAAACATAGTTGCAAATACCTTGTCTAGGAGGCCATCAGTTTATGCCATGATAGATATATCAGTTGACTAGAAGGCTCACCTCTTGGTGGAATATTCCAAAAATCAGTTATCTTGTCAGTTGATGGATGGGCAGATACATGAGGATAATTTCAAAGTCATAGATGACATCATATACTACAAGGGATGAATATTTTTGGTTCATGAGTCAGCCTTCAAGGCCAAGATACTACAGGATTGTCATGATTCACCGGTGGCAAGGCACCAAGGGATTGGCAAAACATACAAGCAGGTGAGGGAAAGGTTCTCATGGAAGGGCCTCAAAGAGGATGTGATGAGTCACATCAAGGAGTGTACTACTTTCCAGGAAAATAAGGATGAGCACACTCATTCAGCAAGACTACTACAACCTCTACCCATCCTGGAGCACAAATGGGAGAGAATCTCCATGGACTTCATCACAGGATTGCGAAGGGCATAGGGTAAGGATTGTATATTTCGTAGTGGTGCATAGGTTGACTAAATTTGCACACTTCTTCTCCATTGCTACAGACTTCAGTGCAGCACAAGTGGCCTAATTATTCTTCAAAGAGATCTTCATACTACATGGTCTACCCAAAACCATTTTTAGTGATAGGGATAGCCGATTTATGAGCACCTTTTGGCAAGAGTTATTCAGGATGGTTGGTATAGCCTTGACCCCCAACACTAGTTATCATCCTCAGACTGATGTGCAGACCGAAATAGTCAACAAATGGGTAGAAGGCTACCTTAGGAATTATGTAGAAGGGCAGCATAAGGCATGGGTTAGGTGGCTACACCTGGGGGAATATTGTTACAACACCACCTATCACATGTCCATAGGCATGATTCCATTTAGGTCATTGTACAGTTATGACCCACTCTCTTTTATAGATATTTCTTTTGGTGATAGCAGAGCCCCGATGGTACAGGATTGGATGCAGCAAAGTCAGGATATACTCAAGGAATTGAAGGATCATCTACAAAGGGCACAGAATCAGCAGAAGGTCCAAGAAGACAAACACCGGGTAGAGCGTACTTTTGAGGTTGGTGACTTGGTCTACCTAAGGCTCCAACCATACATACAGGCTTATATAAAAAGGAGTGGAGCAGAAAAGCTCCAACCCTGGTTCTTTGGGCCCTACAGGATCAACAAAAAGGTAGGGGTCGTGGCTTATGAGTTTGAGCTCCCATAGGGTAGCAGGATACACAACATTTTTCACATGCCATGCATGAAGAGGGCCATCGGCCAACACATCACCCCACTTGAGGTGCTGCCACCTTTAGATCAGGAGGGAAAATTGTTACCGGTGCCAAAGGAAATATTGGAGGTTCGAGAGAAGAAACTCCAGAGGAGGAGAATCAAAGAATACTTAATCAAATGGAAGGACTTGCCCATTGAGGATGCCACGTGGGAAAATGAACAGGTGATATAAGAAAAAGGTTCATAATTTCTCATGGGAAAGCAATTTCTAGCAGGGGATACTGTAATTTTCCCCACCTCTTGATGAAGAGGTTTGGAGAGACTTAGTGGTCTAGTCATCCCCACTAGACCATAGTCTCATGCAGCATGGGGAAAGGTCGGCTAACTCAATGTTATATTTTGAAGTTGACTTGGAAAAAGGTAAAAAGGTAAAAAAGTAACTCAATGGAAGAATAGAGCGCTTGAGGTTGAGTTAGAAGTTGAACCTAAGAGTTACCTTAACTCAACAGAGAAACAGAAAAAGGTATAAAGGAAATCCTAGGGCGCACCTCTCATTTCATCTTGTATATTATTGCATTTGGTTATTGGGATCTTGATCACACAGTTTTGAGAGTTTTGAGATTACAAACCCTAGAGAACAACTCGGTGGTGAAAGATTCCACTCACCTTATTCCAAGCTTGGTCTCGGGGATGAAATACTCCACCCACACCATCCTATAGTCTTCACAGGTACCATCATCAATCCAGGAGGGCAGCAGGTCGTACCCTTGAGGGTTTTCCAGTAGGGGCGCATCATTTATTAGAGAGGAGTTCGATCTAGCTTTGTGGTAGGGTCTATTGACATTCCAACACCTGGGTATTACTTGCAGGGCCTTGTTCATCAGATTTGGAGCATTTTGGGAGGGTTAATCCAGCTAGATTATTATCTGTAGATTTGGGATGTTTATTAGAGAAGGAGGGTGCAACTGTGATTCAGATCTGTCCAGCTTGAGTGGGATATACCTCAGATCTGACCCTAAGACTTCTCCCAGCAGCTTGTGGTGGCCCGATCTATCTTTCTAGATATTTTCAGGGTGTTTAGAGGCCTCCTCCATCACGGTCGAAATATTGAGCTTGACAGTCTTCAGGAGGGCACAACCTGAATTAGGGTTTCAGTAGTTTGGAGGGGTAAACCTTGGCATGTGGACTTCAAACTTCGGGGAGGGTTTCTACTTGTCTCGATCTATCTTTCTATGGATTTTGGAATTATTTGGAAATCTCCTTCAGCTGGGCCGAAATTTGGGTCTTCTCATCTCTTTAGCAGGACGTGTCATCAGCCAGGGGGGGTTGGACGTGACCCTAGTTCTTCTTGCATTGACCTTCATTGTATATCCAACCTTTGGAGGCTTGTTTTATCTTATCCATAGTATTTTGTAGCAGCTTATATATTATCTCTTGGAGCCATCTGATGTTATTCTAGATCTGCATCCACTTTGTATCAGGTTCTTGCTTTTCATAATAATAAAGGTCAGATCTATGCTTTTGGGTTCCATATCTTGTGTACTAGTTAGATATTGTATTTTCATTGAGTATATCTTTAGATCTATGCTTAATAACTGAATATAACCCTAAGTCCAAAACTTGAGAGGCCAACCTACAAACACATACAAACAAACAACAAAACAGTGGTCAATGAGTGTTCTAAGCGAAAAAAATTGGCTTGGGAACATTACAGGCTCGGGGGGCTCAGGGGGAAGAAGAGTACCCTTAGCATTGGCTAGGAGGTACCAGTTAGGTCTCATTAGTTGGCAAGTTGGAGTTGGAAGGAGCGTGAGTGCGGGACAACCACTTCTGGTTCTTCACATTTGGCTATGGTACACATGTGTATAATTTGTATTAAAAATAGCTCAATTTCTTGTTCATGCATTTCTTTATTGTCGAAATCTCTCTTGCGTAAATGTTGTTAAAATAAAAATACTTGTTTAGTTATGCATATGAATTTCTATCTGGGCGATAGTGCATCGTGTGAAATTGCAAAACGGTCACTAAATTTATGTTTCTGTGCTTTGTTTTATTACTTCCTTTTATTGTAGTTTCCGGTTCTGGTGGGATTATTACTACATTGTATCATTATCGAGGAAGATTGCATTTTGGTCTCAAGCCTTTATTTTATTTTACTCTGTATTTTTATTGTTTTTAATACAAAGAAATTGTGTTTTTATCTTATGTTCCTTTATCCTTTAAGTTATTAGTTTGTGCCTAAGCAGTCGGCCAGGAGCCGAATCGACTGTCTTTCACTCTGGTGTTAAAGATTTAGATTCAAATGCCATGCTTTATTGTGCATGGATAATAAGTGAAGGATAATTTCTCTGCCCAACAAATTCCTTATTGTGTACAGCGAAAATACTTCTTTATTGCTCTCTGATTCTAGTTGCTTTATTCAGCCAATTTCATTTGTGATTGCCCAACAAATTCCTTATTGTGTACAACAAAAATACTTCTTTATTTATCTTCGATTAATATTGTTTTATTTTGGATCGTTCCTTTTCTGAAAATACAATGAATCGATGGTATTTGTATGAATGTTTCTAAGTAATAAATTTTACAGTTGTGAATTATGGAACTTTTGTACATCTTTAATATTATTGAAAAGAAAATAAATTACTTCTACATTATGAAATTTATCTGAGCCTTATTGATTAATGATGTTTTACTCTTCGTATAATTATTATCAAAAACAAGGTTATCGAGTCCCTCACCGATCATCTGATTTGAAACCATTAAGGGCAACGCGCTTAATATTATGCAGTCTATGTGAGGATATAGTTTGTATTGTTGTTAGCATATTTAGAGCTGTGAGATCGTTAGCTATGCGCAGGTTGTACAGACAAATCACTTGAATCGTTATGAGAAACGATCCAAAGCCATGGACGAAGATGCATGTGTATATGTTTTATGATATAGGTTGAGCTCTCCGATCCCAGGGAGGTTTAGAGCATCTTATTTTTTACATTTTTGAATTGGTATTGAGGTTGTGAGTTCGAATCCCATGCAGATAAAAGAGAAAAGAAACAGATTGTTGGGTTTGATTCTGAGGAAATGGCGTCGTCCCCGATAGGTCATGCCCCGGACGAGATCCTTCACAACTTCGTGCACGATGATGCCTCTCATTAAGCTCTGTCGCTGCCATTCATGGCCCGATAACGACTGGGATGACATGGCTCCCAGTGTTGTGGCTTGTTAAGCCCTAATATTGGCTCATTACCCCTTAATTGGGGAATATTAGATTAGTAATGATATTTTATATATGTCGGATTTAGGCCATTAGTTGTAATTTAGATTAGTAATGTTATTTTAATTATGTCGGCTTTAGGCCATTATTTGTAATTATACCTCCTAGTCTCCTATATATACTAAGGAGACATTTTCATTTTGAATCATCTTGTACTTGAACATTTAAGTGGGGTAAAAGGAGGTTGCCCCCTTGAAGAGGATTATTATCTGATATTATCTATTTTTCAAGGCATTGAGTACTTTTCCTGAGGTTTTTATATGCTATATTGATGTTTGGTTCTTAACATATGGTATCAAAGCTCAAGGTCTTGGGGTTTCGCTGCTACATATGAGACACCATGGAATTTTCGCTATAACTTTGTTTCTACAAAATTTCAGAAGGAACGGCTTGGAGGATATTTAGAAGACAGATCAAGGTACATTGGGTTCAAAATTCAGCCCCTGAGGCTCTATAATTTCGGAGATACAGCCTGTATAAGATAGGGTTATGGAATCATCCTGAAATGAGTCATTGCGGAATTGTTGCTATAAAAAAATTTATGTAACGTTTCAGACCCTGAACTCTAGAGGCCATTTACAGAAATTGGTAATGTATCTGTGGCAAACAGTTTAGCTTCTGGGTCATCTTAAATTTGTAGATACACCCTATGTAAGATAGGGTATCTGACTAGTCCTATTGACTAGTCTCAAGTAGGTGTTCCAGGTAAAACAATCATAACTTCTTCCTAGAGTATCCAAATTGTGTGGGACTGGTTGCATTGGATCGTGGAAAGTCTGTAGTATTTTGGGTGTGAGTTTTAGAATTTTATATCAATTATTTTGGGCGGGGCGCACTATACAAGTGAGATCTCCTGGAAAGGACAAAAATTGGCAAGTTGTGGGGAAGCTACCATAAATTCCACTTGGCACACCAAATTTTGATCAGACCTGTGGCATTGCAAAGAAGAAGTATCATAGAAATACATAAGAGAAAGTTTCATACTCGGAAGGGCCAAAAATTGGGAGATACAATAGAAGAAATATTGTCTAGAAGAACCACCTCAAAATCAAGGTTCAAAAGTGATACTTGGCCAAC
>JASDQU010382447.1:0-11136 GCA_032191745.1 Picea mariana | reverse complement strand
TTTACGCATCTATATATATATATATATTCATGTATGAACATCTATGTGTGAAATGGCTATGTTATGTGTATGCTTCTATCTCCTTCGGAACTTACACTTCCCACTGAGAAACTGTATGCCCAACCTCACTCCAAAGGGATTCTCGGACATAAGACGTAAAATGGTAGAGATAGGAAATATCGTGTAGACCTGAAACCCCTAGTTTGAAGAGAATACTTTCCCCTGATCCCCTTTCCATGTGAATTTCCAGACCTAAATCCCTAACCCGTTTGGGGTGAGAACTCAGGAAAATAGTGATAGGAAAATATCGAAGGGGAAAGATCTTCCTTGTCTGAAGGATGGACGAATGAGATCCATCCAGAAGGAGCCAAGGGATGTTATGGAAATTGGCTATGGGAAAGAGCGCGAGAGTTAACCTCTCTAGCCCCTTGGATCTATGAGTTCTGAGTTCGTGTATCTAGAATATTATGGGTTGGTGCAACCAAAATCTCTGAAACCTGAAGTCACAAAGTAACGTGGACCATTGATCTATGTATCCTTAGAGACCCACCTCGACCATTGTATCTATGAGTTTAGAGTTCATGCATAGGGAGTTAACAGATCTCATTCGTCGGATCTATGTGTGGAGGAACATAGCAGTGAGATCCAGAGGAAACTGCGTGAGGTCTAACCCTTTGACAGTGCACAAAAGAGTGGAATTTTTTGAAGTCCTGAAGTTTCTAAGTTAATCAGAACCATCCATTGTCAGAGGACAGGTGGCAGCAGATCTGAAAGTTTGAGGATTCGTACCTCAGAAGATTTGAAAGGAGTAGAGTCGAACACCTGAGGAGATGGGAGCCATAGCAATCCTAGTCGTTCGTCGATAAGGGAAACATGGCGAGAGATCAACATTTCACTGACTCACAACTTGGAAAATTAGATATAGGAGTTGTGAGAACTCGCGAAGTCCAAGTTTGCGATTTGATCGCAACTGTTGATCAAAGGGAGGGCGTGGACCATTGATTTTCCACGGAGATATTGGGAATCAAGGGAAGGGAGGTGAGTGGCCCTCCAACTTCACTAAATGCAAAGTCCCAATTCGCGAAGAGTTGATCTAAGATGTTGGGTCGCGAGAGATTGTGGACCATTGATCTAACATCGAGAGTTTGGATTTCGGGATTCTGAGGAAAGGAGACGGACTAATTTCCACCTTCGCGATACACAAAGTCCCGAAGCGCTTGAGGGTTGGGCCTCGAGTCATAACGGGGGGGTCACATGGATAGATATTAAGGAACAGAGCTAGCGCTAGGCTAGGCTCTTAGTTCGAGAGTTCGGGAGTCAGTTGAGTCAAGGTTGGCTCGTATGTGAATACCCAATGACAGAAGTCATGAAGTTCCTTTTAGTTAGGCTTGTGGTCACAAGTAGTGGTCACGTGAAGGATGCCTACGCCTGGTGATTTTTCAGCAGGAGAACAAAAATGAAAATTAAGAGGCTTTACACTATAGTAGTTCCTTTAAAGGGGAGGGTGTGTTACAAGTATAGTATCAGATTACTTGGTATGTATGCACAAAAGAGGAAGGGGACAAACCTCCAATCTTTCAAAAGCACAAAACCGTGCCTTAATTGATATTGCTTCCAGCCGTCAAAGGTCAATATATGGGGCCCTTAGAGCAACATGAGCCCTGTTACACATCAAAATTAGTCGTTACAATGATGGCCTAGTGTCATCATTACCAATGTCACAAGTGTCACATTTTGGCCGCAAGTGTCGCAAAATCATACTGTCATCTTGCCTATGTTGTGTCTTGCATGACATTATCAAGAACACTCAAAAGACACCTCAAAAGATTTCTTTTGAAGAGGAGAAATCATTTGACAGAGAGTACAAGTCTTTTTCCATAGAAACAACCACTAAAAAATCAATGTTGGAAGGCAGTGCTCCCCTATACACAGTCAGGGAGTGCCAGTGCTTTGTGACCTCTTTTGAGGGAGCGTTCCAATGCTCCGTGCCCCATTCTAAGGGAGCGTTGGCCTTTTTTAAGAGAATTTTTGGATTGTTGAGAAAAATTAGGGAAGAATCCCCTCATATCTGGAGTTGGTTGGATTCGAATCTGAGGTTAAGGCTTGATCTCAGGGAAGATCCACAACTAAAGGAGAAGAATCCTCAACTTATCTCAAGAATCTCTTAAGTGGTTAGGCCTCTCCAAGCCTATATAAGCAGGCCTCTTCATGGTGAAAGAGAGATACATTGTAAAGAATCAAACTTATGATCTCATAAGGGAGATATCATTGAAGCATCATCATTCTGTGTGTGGATTATTTGAGCAAGGATTTGGACAAAGAGAGCTTGGTGAAGCTACTGCACCTACATCTATGGCTATAAGCATTTCACTTTTCTTTCATTAATATAAATCTATGCTTGGCATGTTTCCTTTAAAGTTTGTGTATGTTTCATGAACTTGTTTCTTTCAGAGATCCATTATGAAGCTAATCATGGTAGAGTAGGAAGTATTTCTCGTTGTTGTTGCTCATTGTATTGCAAGACCTTCTGAAGAACCTGGAGATCAAGATCAACCTGGATTGAGAAAGGACAAACGTCAGTAAAAGGTATTTACCCTTATTCCTTCTTATTCTTTGAATAGTTTAGCTTTGTGAAAAGGAAAGTCAGTGTCCACAATAGCACTTTTATGTCTTGGTCATAGGGGTCTAGTAACCAAGAGGGAATCCACTTGTCCGCGGGGGGATTCTCCTGTAATAGAAATCGACGACTCCACTAGGGAGGAACTTTGATTTTTGATTCCTTTCCTAGGTCTTTTTTTGGCCTTTACTCATTTTTTAATATTATGCATGTTGTGTCTTTGTTTTTTAGATGTGTTGTTGGCTCTTGGATTCATCTCACACACTGAATTTTTGACTTTTTTCCTGAGTTTTTTTTATTTCTGGACAAAATTTTGAGTTCTGAGAGGCTAGCACTCCCTTGCCTTTACCACTAGGGCATTGGCATTCCCTGGCAGGCTCCCATAGAGCATTGCAACGCTCTAGTACCCTTAACACCAGAGCACTACCCCTTTTTCTGCAAAAATCTTCTTGGGAGTAGTTTTTCTCAGTCTTACTTTTGTTGATTCATCTTCTAAGGGTTTATGTTATCTTAGTGTGTCCTTGTTTATCCTCCAATTATTTTTTTTCTAAAGATTAATGATGTTTTGTTAGGATTTTTGACATCTATTTTCCTTTCTTTGAGTCACTCTTCTTCCTTGATATTTGGAGTCAATCTACTTCTTTCTCACTTATCTGATTGATCGAAATATGTTGTAAGGAAATTCAAATATCTTTTCACTATTTCATTTTGATATTTGAGGTCTTTTCTCCAAGCATTTCCTCCTGTCTGGATTTGTTTTTTTTCTTTTCTTGTTTGATCACAACGAGGGTGTGCTTTTGTTTATGTGAAGTTTGCTTATGGGTTTCTTAAATCTCACAGATCTTGAAGTTTGATGAACATAGGAAGCTTTAAATCAAACTGATTATCAGTCACATATAAACATTTTAGCATTGTATCGAATTTTTGATTGAAGACTATTGCATGAGGTCATTGCATCTTAGTGTTTGAAAGTGAAAGGAAAATAATTCTCCATCCCTTAAATAGACATTCATTGAAAGAAAAGACTGCTTATCATTTCTTATGCATGATTTGGGAATTGAGTCATGAAATCATCAGTTTTCACTCTCATACACCTCTCGGTAAACAACAACCTTAAAATCAAGCATTTAACTAAAATTCATCAGACATTTTTACATTTTATGTTAGCAAACCTACATTAGCTTAAGGTGCAGGTCTTTGGAATAGGTTGAAAGGATAAATTTTCAAAGCTATCAAACAAACATTAGCATCTTGCGATAGGGAGAGAAAATCCAATTGTCGTATAGGCTTTCTGGGATCCCCATCTCCCACAGGGGTTATGCACAAGGTCACGTTTGGGAGAGTTACAGAGATTATCCCTCCATGGTTCAACCATTTGTAGTAGTCAAATCATATATTGGGGGTTCTTCTGGAGGTTCAACTGTCTTCATTTGGTCTCGGTGCTTCGTGAATTATGATTCCATTCGGGGTCCTCTGGAATTCTACCGGTCCATTTGTCCTTAGTTCTCTCAAAGGATTTCAAAATTGTTATCCTGAACATACATTCGGACTGAACTATCGACTGTACCCGCCCAGGGGCTGACTGCAAGTTGGTGACCTTAGTAGCCATAATATTCAGGGTCTTACACAAGGTGCTGATGAAGGGAAGTCTCACTCTACCTGGAACAAACGTTGATCAAACTCACTCGGACTCCTTGGAGGGTAAATCCACATTTACTACGTGGAAGCTTGCACCAAGGTGTAAGTCTATTAAGCAGGTTTCCAATGTAACTGATCCACCCGATCTATCCCCTCCCCATCCTATATTGATCTTGCGATGTTGGATTTCATCACCAACTAGTGGTTTCATTGTGGGAAGTTTTGTTTGATTGTTTTCTTTTGGATTCATCGTGTGTGTTGTTTGTTTTACTTAGTGGAACTTAGGTCGAGTAAGTGTTAATGGCATCAACTCCTGGGAGTACCAATGGAGGAACCCCTTGTCCTGGGAAACCTTTCACCTTTCCTTCTTTTGGAAACATTGGTCTTCTGTACATTGCCACACCGAGTCTTCTGAGACTCACCATCGAATTACCAGGTTGGTTAATCCCAACTCCAGTGATATTGAATCCTCCCAATGCTTTAAATTCACCTAATACTTTAGATATCAGTACACCACCCACACACCAACCTCATGTCGACTTTTCGCCTTCTTCACCCATTAAGTCTCCTTTCTTTTCTCCTTCTTCGCCTAGTGAAATCTCTAAAGAAAGTAGCCAGGTTGATCAAAAGAAGAAGAAGAACCAGAAAGGGACCAAGCCTCCAACTACATCAGATGTTGGATCCAAGAAACCAGCTACTGTCAATAGTACTAGGATTTTTGATGAGATTGACAAGATTAAAATGAAGAATCTGAAACTCAAATTCCCTTGCAGTCTTTGTAAGGGTGACCACTTTCTGAGGGATTTCCTTGGTCTTCCCAAGATCTTATAAGTGTGGTCCTCCACATCATTAGCCTCTACTAGTCATGCTAGTGATGCCCCATCAACTAGTGACATTAAGGTTGGTAAGAAGAAGAAAACTGTCAAATTTCCTTGTATGTTATACGAAGGTGATCATTATTCTCACCTTTGTCCTTGTATGGACGAGGCTTCTTCTCTTTTGAAAAAGATTCAACTTCCAATTGGTTATCGTAAGATTTCTCCCAACCCATCATTAGTTGATGGAATGGTCAATACTATTGATCAAGTGGTCAATCTAGTTTCATCCTTGGTTGAACCACTAACCCAAGTAGCTGATCCAGTGCCATCATCGATCAGCCCCACTTTTCATTTGAAAAGTGAAACCCAAGTGCCTGATCCAGTCTTGTCATCGATCAACCCCACTCTTCACCAAAAGAGTGAAACCAAAGTGGTCGATCTGGTTCCTCCATCGGTCGATCCCACTCCTCCATTGAGAAGTGCCAAAGTGGTTGCTCTGGTTACTTCATCAGTCAATCCCACTCCTCCTCTGAAGAGTGTCAAAGTGGTTGATTTTGTTCTGCCATTGGTCAATCTCACTCCTACTTTGAGGAGTGCCAAAGTGATTGATCCAGTCCCTTCCTTGGTCAGTCCCACCCTTCATCTAAAGAATGCCAAAGTGGTTGCTTTGGTTACATCATCGATCAATCCCACTCTTCCTCTAAAGAGTGTCGAGGTGGTCGATATGATCCCATCATTGGTCGATCCTACTCTCCCTATAGAGAGTAAACCTGATATTGCCAATGTTTTTCTCATTGATACAAAATCTACCATGTTGGGGGGCATTCCTCCTTCTCTCGTGAAATCCCCTCCAAGTAATGAGGCCATCATTTGTGATTGGGGTGCGCTAACTGGACCTTGTCTTCCCTCTCACATTCCTTTCAAGATTACAGTACAGGTTTTTGGTCGGGATGTTCCTCATGTGCTGATAGATGAAGGTTCGTTCGTTAGTATTTTTTCCTCTATTTCTTAGCGAGCTTTGGGTTGTCCTCAGCTTGCGTCGGTTACGTAGAATCTATTAACTTTTAATAGAAGAACCAATCAACCTTTAGGGACCCTTCCTCAGTTTCCTGTAACTTTGGGAGGGAAAACTGTCTTTGTTGATGTCATGGTATTCCAAGACCCTTTGGATTTCTCTTTACTCCTTGGGCGGGATTATGTCTATGCCATGAAATCCATTGTGTCCACTCTTTTTCGTGTGATATATTTCCCTCACAATGGAAGAATTGTGACTATTGATCAACTTTCATTCATCGATCCTGTTAGGATATATATATGCACTATTAATTCCCACATTTAATTATCAACCGGGGCTCGTAAGCTTCGAGGTACAGGCACAGGAATCGCAGGATCAGAGCCTAGTCTAGCCTAATCTAAAGCCGACAAAACAATATTCAAACCCACACTGCAGGAAATTAACACTAAGGATTCATCGTTGGGATGTAGGAATGACTTAGTGCTATAAAGGCTTAGCTCACAGTTTTTCAGGCACTCAGGGTGATTTTTGTTTGATTAATTGTGAGTAGCTTACTTAAGTCTTCTATCCTTCAATGATTATTTCCTATAGTGGACCCACACTTAAATGCAACAAAAGAAACAAGCAAACGGAAATGAAATTCTCGATAGAAACTAACACCTTAGGAAGACTAAGTGCGGGAAACTGAAAATCATCAAACTCAATCAACACCTAAGATTTAGTTAGACTCAAAACCACCCTTTTAAATGTATACACCAATCATAAAGAAATAATGAATGAATCAAATCCACAAGAGTAATGGATATTTAATACAATGGGCATCTAGAATAAATGAAAGAGAATGCAAGCTTAGTAATTTTCGGCTCTAAAAGACTTGCATACAAATAATAATGCCTTTTGAATCCAACTAAGTTTTAGGCAGAAAATAATGAATAAAGAGTGATATTTGTTTATTTTCTGCATTCAAAAGATTGTGTTTATGATAAGGTCTTAATGAATCAATCAATCTTGAAAGCAGTAAATAATAGCAAAACAAAAATGAGATGGAATGGCCATATGATTATGTAATGAAATAGATCTAATGCATGATGGGTATATGCATATGACAGAATGGATTAGATTTGAAACAAAGGGAGAATGTGTGGACAAAATTCATGGGTGTGGAAGAGTGTTTCTGGGAAGAATTGCAAGTGGAATATGAAGAGTTGGATAGCGAACAATACCTTCTACAATTGATCTTTGTGTATGAATTGAATCTAGATGAGTATAGCAGCTGCAAAAGGTATGTGTTTGTTAATGAAAATGGTTGGCAATGAAAATGAAAGTTGATCATATAAATGTGATCTTGAGGAGTATTATTCCAATCGATTTTTGAAGAAAAGACAAGATACACATATGAGAAGAAGGTTTGGAAATGAATTGAAATGCAATGAAAATGGATTGCACAAAACAAAGTATTGGGAACAATTAATGTAAATAACATATATCTACGGGATTGTTGCAAACAAATGAAGGGTAAAATGAGATATGAGTTTTAATTACCAAAACTAATGTAAATGATAGAATTGAAATGCATCTAAATTGAAGATAATCAACAATCAAAACCAAAATTGAACTGCATGTAGACAAGCAACAGAATACTAATCTAAAAAATAAATACAATATGGAAACACTTACCCTTACTGAGGGGCCCTTCCCAGGAGGTCAGTGCTGCTAAGAAGGAATCAGATCAATCTAGAAGGATGCTCAATGTGGTAGCAACAATCAATTCTTCATTTTGATCAGAAACTTTGTTTTTACATGGCAATTAACTCCTTAAAGCTTCCCCAGAAGAGAAAACCTCTTACTTAAAAAAATTCATGAAACTAATGGCTCCTTCTCATAGCCCTATGAGGCTTATTTGTACATGAATAATAATTAATGATTGGATGGGACCGAATCCCAATGCTCAGATTTCAAATATTACATTTTTAGATAAAATCCTAAAAATATTGGGTTTTATTGCAATTTGGGCAGATTCGAGTTAGTCCCCCACCCACATATTCCAAACCAATTATAATTTTGAAAAACTGCCTACGCATTACTAAATTTTCCATATTCTAGACAAAACCCATTTCGTAGAATGTTTAGATCTGATTCCATCTGCACGAAAATCAAGGCACACGTTGGCAGTTTGAGATTTTTGCTAATTTTTGCAGAATCATTCCCCTTGAGATGGAGGTACACATGTGTGATATGGATAAATTATGCTTCATGTGTCTGCATGTAAACGTCGCTCTGGACAAAACCCATGTCCCCTATTTTCCTCTAGAAGCTTTCCAAAATTTCAAATTATTTCTAGTACCGGATTGTTGTTGATGCGGGTACCGGATGACCTAGAGCATTCTGGTACCGTATGGTTTCTGGAACATTCTAGTATTGGATGTGTTGAATTGTGAGTACCATATGATATGGATTGTGAGTACCAGATGACATGGACTGTGAGTACCGGATGACTTGTATAACCTTCTGGTACTGAATGACTTGGAGTATCGGATGAGCGTAGTATTGGTACCAGACGAAC
Organism: Picea mariana; assembly: GCA_032191745.1. Lineage (NCBI taxonomy): Eukaryota > Viridiplantae > Streptophyta > Pinopsida > Pinales > Pinaceae > Picea > Picea mariana. The sequence goes on along the minus strand of JASDQU010382447.1, from coordinate 2,485 downwards.
TGAGTACTGGATGACATGGAGTGTGAATACCAGATGACATGGAGCATGGGTATCAGATGACTTTGTAGGTATTGAATGACTATGCAGGTATCATTTGACTGTAGAACCTTCTGGTACCAAATGACTTGGAGTACCGGATGACCTGCAATGCAGGTACCAGAACAGGAACAGTACAAGTACTGGAACATGGACAGTGCATATATTGGAACCTGAACAACACAAAACATGTTGCTTGGACATAGAAACATAGGAATAAACTATCATCGACAAAACTATTGTATAATCATCCTTTTAACAACTAAAAATATGGAAAATTGGGTATTAACCACATAGGATGAATAACAAGAGATAATGGAGGTTTATGGTGTAATTAGGGATATATTAGTGACAAAATGAGGGGAGAAGGTGTAATGATAAGTGTATTTGTATGGCAGAAAATATGACAAAACTGGAGCTCAACACACCGCCAAACCCAAGGATTTCCATGTCCTCATGCAAACGAGGTGAAGAACTTATGATACTTTGCTTATAGATTTATATGACATTATTTCTTTTGTGTAGGTGTTAGTTCTTGTGGAATGACACTTTGGAGACTGCCATAGATTGATTTCAAACATAGAAAAAAAATTATTATAAAAATGGAGGACAAGCAGTGGATGAGGTATCAGAGTGATGGTAAATGGTGTGCATATGGTGGTTGTATGAACTTGGACATCAAGTTTAAGAACAATATTTACTTTGTGGTTCTTTGCTTGAATAGGAAACAATGACTTCATCCTCTTTGAGATGGCTTAAGAATGCTTTATGATGTACAAAGAGAAGACACTATAGATGTTTCTTTGTATTTGTATACCACATATTTTCTTTTCATTACTTGGTCTTATCATCAAAGTATATTTTTCATTATGACAAGTGGAGTGAAGATTGAGTGGGTAATAGTGGTTATGCATCATGTTTTCCAAGTTTTTAGTAAATTAAAAAGATTTGTACCATTTTTACCTCAAGTTACTCTTTCTTTGAATTTTAATGCATGTTGAAGTGTAAATTATGCAGAACAGGATGAAATATTTGTAAAATCATGATGTAGACTACTAAAATTTGAAGATGAAGTGGATCAAGGTTGAGAACTGATGGATATCTAGGAGAGAGTTGATGAATGTTGATCTGCTGAGATTCCTTATGTCTCTCTCTCTCACCCCCAAACCCGCTAGTTTGCATGTCCTGATGCAAACTCTCATTAGCACACAGAATTTCTGCAAGCTGGAAGTGGACTATGTGGAACTGATGCATGTTGATTGAAGGAGATAAATGAAGTATGCCAGAGCTGAGAGATGCTGGAAATATCCTACAAAAAGTACCCTCGAAAAAGATTTAAATTTTTGTATTGTTGGTACAAGAACCTAATGGTTTATGTACCAACAGTACTAGAACAAAAATCTAAAAGAACTTAAACCAATACTGTTATTATGAGAGAATAAATATACATTGATGTCATGCTTAAAGAAACAACCAAAAATTAAACTTTATTCATACTTGTAAATTCGGAAATTAAAGTTATTTTAAAATATTACAAGCATAAAGGAAAATTCTAAATTACTTATTACATATGATTTCATCAATCATTAACAGTTGTATGCTCAAGAGACCATGTAAATTATGATGGCAGATTTTCCCTCTTATCCTTAAACAAGAGAACATGGGGAGATACGTGGTCTTTAATAAATGAGAAACTGATAGGAAACCAATCACCCCTGTTTAATTTATCAAAGAATCTATGTCATTTAAGTGATATTGATAAAGTTCACATTTGAGTTTATTAGACTCCTACACTTATGGGTCCCACCTGTAGGAAAATGACATCCTAGGTATGAATGACGGGGTCTTAAGACCATCTTACAAGCATTATCAAATGGAAATTAGATGAGGTTCATTATCCTTTTTTTCAACCATGCATGCTTCTTCTTAACAATTTACACAAGTATATTGTTCATACGGACAAATATAGATTAGTAATAATGAAAGACATCAAAATCAAAACCCATTGCCAACAAGCCTGTTCAGTACTCTGATGGGGTAATTTTGACATCTAAGAAATATCCTTCCTAGGCAGAATGCCCCATTGCCCACGAGATTGTTCAGTACCCTGATGGGTTTTCCTAGTTATACCATAGGATGGTACCCACTGCCAGCAGACCTGTTCAGTATCCTGACGGGTTATCCTCTTACACCCATTTTCCATCAAAGGCTCTTGTCCCAATATTTACCCTTAAGACAAAATTTATAGATTTCTTTTTCATGGGTGAATGGGGTAGCATCTTTGAAAACCTTTTTACAGGATGGGATGGTATTGAGTTGGAAGATATTTTATAGATTGCCCATAAAAGATTGTTCGTATGAAAAATAGACTTATGTATCGAGATTAGTCGAAAGACATATCATGGTCAAACTTACTTAATGTGTGGTGGATGAGGCCATGAGAGAATGA
>JASDQU010382442.1:0-11196 GCA_032191745.1 Picea mariana | reverse complement strand
TATAAAGGAGGGTGCATCGTATCTGTACAATGCCCTGAATGGTGACATCCTGATGGACATATGATAAGTGGTGTTGTAACAATACTCCCCCATATGTAACCATCTCACCCAAGTGCGTTGTTGTCCCCCCACATAGTTCCTCAGATACCCTTCCACCCATTTCTTGACGATCTCGGTCTACCCATCTATCTGTGGGTGGTAGCTGGTACTCGTAGCTAACTCTGTGCCTACCAATCTAAAAATCTCTTGCCAAAAAGCGTTGATGAAGCACCCATCGATATCACCGACTATCTGCCTGGGTAATCCGTGCAACCAGAATACCTCCCTGAAGAACAACTCTGCTACCTGTATGGCCTTGTAGTCGGTGGGTATGGAGAAGAAATGTGCGAACTTGGTCAATCTTTCGACCACTACAAATATACAGTCCCTTCCCTACACCCTGGGGAGGCCTGTAATGAAATCCATGGAAATGCTCTCCCATTTCTGCTCTGGAATGGGTAGAGGCTGAAGTAACCCTGCAGGATGTGTCTGCTCGGACTTGTTCTGCTGACAACTCTTCCGGCGTCTCCATTCTCGAATGTGATCCGAGATATTATCTGATTTTTTCTGCTCAAAATTGGCCAGCAATTCTGTGCCAACGTTGTATCTCACAGGTAATTGGAAATGGTTTAAGAGAGCCATTGCCAATTCGCCGAAGGAAGAGTAGCATGAGCGGTCGAGCTCGATGTACCATTTCACAGCACTCACTATGAGAGTGCGTTGAAAAAATCGCAATTGGATAGAGTCGTCCCTGGAAGAGTTAGACGAGCACCATAAGTGGAAAGTAGTCACATGATCACCAGGATCTTTGTTAGGCTTGGCCTCTAACTTTGGAATGTTCGAAGGCAACTTGGTCGACATAAGAGGACAACTCGGATCATGACAGATGGGGTCGTTTAATAACCTTGTCAAGTCTGGCAAGTGCAGATTTGCCAGAAAGGGTAGTTTGTGTTGTGGATTGTAACCAGGGAAAAAGAAGCCTAGATTTTGAATGGCACCAGGTTGCCAGGAAAAGTTAGGTTGTTGGGCAGGGCTTTGGTAATAAACATGGTGGCGACCAGCGTATGGATTATGCGCTTGTTGAGATGTCATCGGTTGATTTCCGTAGTAGGACATAAAGGGTTGGGCTTGCATCACATTCCAAGGATTCTAGGAAGGTTTCCCCATGCCGATCCGACGGTCATAGGTGTTGAGCATTAACCGGGGTTCCACTAGGTACTAAAATGGTTTCCCCAAATCGGCATCCCTGACAAGGTAACTGGTCCCTGCCACGGATTCCAAGGTCCTTGTGAGGAAGGAATTCCTAAGTGTGCCCCATGTGCAGGAATAGTACCCTATACAGGATGTTGTTGTCCATAATCGAGGTTTCCCCCGGACATGAACTGACGAGAAAGCGTTGTGACCAAACACGTCAAACAAAGAAAACGGTGTCCAACCAACCGGCATGTTATAAGAAGGGAGTGCTTGACTACCTACTCCAAACAAGTTTACGTTTGCCCCGGTGGAGTGTTGATGAACACCATCAAGCGAGGGGGACGAAGGGGGTATATGACCCCCGTCGTAAGGGAAAGCGATAAAGGGAGCTGAAGTTCCCCCCATAGATCCTTGCAGAGGAGCGTTGAAACTCCCTTCCCCTAGACCTAAAGTCTGTAGAGTGGAGGAGGAAAGTACACTACTCGTACCGAAGCCAGGCATCCCGTATGAGAACGGAGGGCCTGTCGCACTCTGGGTAAATGGAGCAGTGATCGCTGCCATAGACATAATCAGATCGTTGCCTAAGGTAGAAGCAGTCAAGACCATAGTGGCCCATACCGGTGATGGTTGGTTAGGAGGTGGAACACCCCCTATAGTGACAGTCGTGGAGGGAATATGAGTATTTCCTGAAGAAGTAGCAGCGTTTGGTTCCATTGCTGCTTGAGACACTATGATCGGTTCCTCCAGAATCAAATGCTCTCCTCTCGAAGATGGGTCGGGCACAATTTCTTATAACCCGGTTGTCTCAAAAGACCCTTGCTGGTCTAGTTTTTGCCTTAGCGGTGGCGGGGGGGGTTCAAGGTCAACCAGCAACAGGCCCAAAATCCTTCGTGATGGGTGGAACTCCTAATCCTCCACTATGTGAGAAGATCAAAGACACACTAGGTCTATCTATAATCATTTGAAAACCAACACGCACTAGAAAAAGTACCTATGAGATCAAAAAAGCAATCACTAGCTAGAAGGAAGAACAGTTACAACAACCAACACTACAGCAACTTACCGGTGCAAGTGAAACTCGAATACGGAAGCACCCTCCAGGTATACTCTGCAAAGCGTGGACCGATGTCTATCCTAGGTACTGCGGTATACCCCCGCATTCACATGTGTAAGTCACTAGAATGATAGGCAACTAGGTTGTCAGCGTGCAAATAGTCACCAAGCGAGTACAGTCAACAGTCGGGTGGACCGCAATGAGCAGGGTATCAAACCTGAAACCTATCAAGGGTATCGAAAGCAAGTGTTCTGGAAGACAACTGAGGACCTCAAATGGTTTTGAGACCCACGAAGCTCCGTGGCAAATGTGATCAATGGAATCCCAAGATAAGCCCTTTATATGTGTTCCCCACTATGCTTGGTCTGGATTTGGATGGGTTATCTCCACTACCTTTCCGCATGCAACCTTGTGTTTAGACCCTGTGTTAGAGGGAGGTCCCAGATAACTTTCACGATACTGGACTTTTAACACTCCTTAGAACAGACTCTTATGTTTGTTTTTGCAGCCTTGAAGAGTTTCCTCTCCAATCCTAAATCAAGGCTCTAGCCTAGACTAGTTGATGGACCCTACAAACTTAAAGTCTAGTTGATTTTAATTAATCGTTAATTTTAGTGGATGTCTTAAGTCAAAGGGAACGAAAGTGAAACCAGTGATTTTTTTCAGAGATGAAAGAGAAAATTATATCATGAAACTAGAAACAAATTACTTCTTCACAAATTCAAATTTGCACATTCAAACTCTTTAACCAACTTTTCGAACTATATTTTTCCTAATATATTTTAACAAAAAACTCAAAACAAGCTTTCGCTCGACTATAAGCTACTTATTGTCCTAATTCAACAGCCAAGAACTTACGAAAGCAATCTTTTTCCTGATGATTAATGCAAACAACCAACTACTTAACCAAACCAAGAAATAAAAGATTTTTTTTTTTAATGCTTAAAAAGCATAAATGGAAAAATGATGACAAGTAAAGACCAAGAAATGACTTCTGGCCTAAGCACAGATCGCAAAGAGTTACTGACAATAACACACCAACTGATTGAAGAAGACTCTCAAACTTGTCTAAAAACCCTATTACAGAAAAACAGAGGAAAACTTTTTAATGAAAAAGAAAGCTATGTTGTAATCAAACCTAAGCTACAGACTGCTATGACAGAGACCCAGACTCGATCAAGAAAATCCCTGAGAGGTGTGACTCCTGACAGTGAAGACGATGACTACCCCTTCTAAAAAAAAAATTTATCAACAGGTACGCTACTGACAGTTCAACAGCCAGTGTATGTACGCAGGTTGTGCAAGGTCAGAACGTGTATGCACACGTGCAGGCCCACTACAGGCCGCGTGCACCTCTGCAACTCCTCAAAAATTTAAAAACAAGCAATCAAGCATTGGCAGGGAGTACTGGTATTGAGAACTAGAATCCCTTGAAGACACGAAAACTTACTTTGACAGAAAAAAAAATGCAAGGAAAATTTGTTAAAACCAAATAAATCTGAGGTTATACCTAGGCTACAAATTGCAACAACAGAGACCATAACTAGATCCAGAAAACCCCTTAGAAGGATCACTTCTGATAAGGAAGAGGATGACTGCCTCTCTAAAAAAAAAATTCCGAACTCAAGCACGCAGCTAACACTTCATCAGCGAGCATATGTACACGGGCTCTATAAAGGTAGGGCGTGTATATACATGTGCAGGACTTGTACAGGCCGTGTATACCTCTGTCACTTCCCGGAAAAGAAGAAAAATAGTCGAGTAATGAAATCAGGGAGTACTGGTATGGAAGACCATAATTCTTACTAGCTCAGACTCTTGCAGAAACTCAGAAAAAAGGTAATAAAACCAATTTAAAACACCCAAAAGAAATATCCCCAAAAACCCTAGAGATGTCCCCAGTATGGTCGCCAATTCTGTTGTGGGTGGGAAATCACCCTACGGACTAGCACTAAGGGTTTAGTAATGAATGTAGAAAATAACCTTCAAAAGTCTCCTACTTTTTACGATTATCTCGATATAGACCCCACATTCATGCATAAAACACAAGGATAAAAGGATCTGGTAACTCTACCTTGAAATCCTCACTCGGTGTTGATCCTTTTGCGTTCGGTTGCTCCTTGACTGCAAGTCTCCTCCCAAAGCTAACCTACATTCACAAACAGACAAACAAAGAACTACGAACATGCATCTCATATATGAATTAGTGGGTTAGAGGTTCCAAAAATATAAACCAAATTGAATATTGAACACCTCATATGGCGGGACGAGAAAAGTAATTCTTTCTATTAACCTCACAAAAGTCACTTACAATGGTGAGATCGACTACTGCTCCTTGAATCTGGTCCTGGGATCTTCTTCAACTATGCACCAACCGCTTCCACTTATGCTTCTCCTCTTCAATTCTCACACAATGGTTGAAAAAGGTTGGGGCAAGGGAAATGCCAAATCGGGTAGAGTTTCTTTACTATTATTTTCCTCCTTTCAAATGGGACACCTACCCCTTCTTTTATAGGCTAGAAAGGGATAGGTATTTGGTTGAGTGACCGGCTATGGGCGGTCAACCGGTTTAGGAAATTTGCCCGAAAATCTTTGTTACGTCTGCAACTTTCTATTTTTTGTGCTTTTGTAGGTATGTGTGGGTTGTAGTGGGTCATCTAGCATATACACGCGTGCAGTAGTGGAGCAGGGCGCGTATTCCTTCAAAAAGGGTGTTTTTAAGAAGTTGTTTAGTAGTGGCTTGGAAAAAATGGAAAATGAGATGGCATGTTGTCAGGTAAGCATGTTTGGTGCAAATTAGGGTTATAACAGGTATGTAAATGAGTCTAAGGATAAGTTTACGGTTCTGGTACTGGTCGAGAAATACCTTTATTTTTTTTAGAAATTAAGTCCAGTGAATGGAAGATGCTTCCTTCAAACCAGTGTTCGGTGTGACTGAGGGCTCATGACCACATCCCTAACTAAATCATGATAAAGAGGTGGGTGTGTAGCCCCAATACTTGTCAGAGGACTCATATGACCAAGACCTAGGAATTCTTCTCTAGGCCCGAAAGGAGTGAAGTTATTCTAGTTTTGGAACTCCAGGTGTTTGGAGCTCTGGGATGTATCACTTCATAACCCTCGAAAATGACTGAAGGCAACATGTTGGTTCGGTTAGCAGTGAGGTTGACTAACATTTGGTGGTTTCCATAACCATGATCATGGGATCTATCCCATTGTTAAACCCTGACCCACTTAATGGTCGTGAAGTAACAAGAGCCATAGATCTAAGGGCCCTCGAAGTCTTTCCTATCTGTTAGCTATAAGTCGCGGTTAGTCCGACATTGACTACTTCGAGAGTAAAGGAGTGTTAGGCAGAGGGAACCCCTGAACACCAAAGTCGCAAAGTGACAAGGACCGTTGATCTGAGGAACATTCGACATTCCCTCTGACCGTTAGATATAGACCATGGTCACCCCGACGCTGACAACTTCGGGAGAAAAGAGTAAGTTACATAGTGGATTCCCAAAACATTGAAGTTACAAAGTAATGGAGGTCGTAGATATATGGATCTACGTGGACACATCTCAGCCATGAGAATTAAGGGGCATTGGGAGGTTGTCATTATGGAGTGATGTGGCACATTGATTTCACCCAGGGTGATGTGGAGCAACGTTCGACGTACCACGTGTCACCTTGATTCATTCTTTTCACAAACCCTATGTTCCCATTAGAACATGACATGTGTCGCCAATTGATTGGGCCATGCGTCATCTATGCTCTTGGTCGCATGTCATTCCCCTGGAGCATGCTCGCTTGACCAAAATATGGTGGAGTACCCAGGACTCTGGGAGTTTGGGACTTTGGGAAGATTGGGGGGGCGGAACGTTGGGTTTAAATCCACTGAAGGCCCGAACCCCCATGTCCCTATCTCTATGTTTAATGCATCGCCACGTGTAATTGTGCACCCTTCTGGAGTCTGGGAATTTTGGACTCCGAAAGATTGCAGTGGTGTGTTTGGATGAGTCGAAATGGACCTCTTGGGAGTTCGATATTTCGGGACTCTGGAGGATACGTGCATAGAAAGAAAATGGGTGTTCAAGATCGAAGCATCGAACATCGAATTCCCCTTAATCTTATGTGTTAAACGAGGATGATGAAGTTTCATTGTTGGATTTGGCAGTCGATGGAATTCCACCATAGATGAAGGAATGTTGGGGACTCTCTAGAACTTTGGGGAACTTGGGATGGTACGAATGAGATGGACCTACGTGGACGCCATGTGGCCCTTGACTAATAATGCTCGAAGAGCTTTGGAAGGGAATTTCTCCCAATCAGAGCTCTGATTTGAGCAGGGTAGCAGTTGTTAGATAAATCTTTATGAGAAGAAGAGAATGGAGATCTCAAGGAAAGGATTCAAGATGATTAAGGAAAGTAGAATTTTGATTCCCCATCCCTAAAAAGAGTACTCAAGGGTCGGGTGTGTTACACATTCTTGGTGGTATTCTGATATTCTTGGTGGTATATTTGGTAACTGCAACTGCAACTATTGTATCTGAGTATTATTCTTGTTCTATGGCTTTGGGATCTTCTCCCTAGTGAGCTATCTTTGGAGAAATATGCACTCTCTTGGTTATCTTTTGGTTCTAGTGTTGCTTCCATAATCATTTTATCTAGCAAAGGTTATGGTGCTCAGGGGTGGTTGTGTGCCTATGGTTGGGTGACAATAGTGATATTTTATATGATAAAACGAGCACATTGAATATTCTAACAAGTTATGGGACCACACTACCTTCAAAACAGTCTAACCACTGGAAGGTAGAGTGGTAGTTCTTTGTCAACCTCATTGTAGCACTAGTTGCAGTTGCAACCATGGTTTCTGATTTTGCAGCTACAACAAACCCTAATCCAACTCTTTGGACACCTTAAGTGAAGCATTGGACCTAATTTATGGATATTCCAGTGCACCCTAGCCTAGCGCACCCTCTGGTGACCTCAACAATCAAAAATGTCAAGTTTGATTTTTTGGTCAAAGTCAAAGTCAAAAGGTTGACTTTCGATCAAAATTGATTTTGTAGTCAAAGTTGAAATTTCAAGGTTTCTAGCTTGTTCTCATCATTGAACCTTTTTTACTCAGTTTATAACCTCTTCTTGTTAATATGGTGTCTAGTTTCATATTAGAAGACAAGCTAAATGATGTTGCAAATTTCATAGGTATGCATTGTTAGCCTCATAATACTAAAGTTCTATAGTATAAGTATTTTCTAGTATAAATGTTTTGAGAAATTAGTTTATTCCAATTTGTTAGGATAAGGACACCTACCTTCTATGTAAAGGACACCTATCATACTTAGGTGATTATGTGATTGGTTGTTCTCCTAGATTTTAGTTTAGCGTTGAGTTATATAAACAAGTTCCTTCTTCAAGTGAGGTTAATAAGTTGATTATGAGTCCTCACTTCAGATTGTAATCACGTTTTCCTTATTAATAAAATTACGTGTCTGAGGACACTTTGTCAACATAGTATCAGAGCCATGGTGAAATGGTGATGGAAGGATTGGTGATGGATTGAGGAAGCAAGGAAGTCTCCAAAACATCATCCTGGATCTCTTCAAATTCAAGGACAATGATACCAAGGTATTTTTGTTCTTAATTTAATAAGGAAAGGGTTAGTTTGATTAGTGTTGTTTGTGTTTTGAAATTTTGAGAAGATAAATCATTATTTTCAGTGATTCAAAAAGTTTTGAATCAGATCTATTCTCTATTTGTTGTCATTAGAGATTCATTTATGATCAGATCTACTTTATTTATCAAGTAGATAAGTTATAATCCAAGTAGAGGGCTCATTTTTTTGCATCAGATCTTATAGATCCATTGTTATTCTCTTTTGAGGGCTAATATTGTAAAATTGCTTCAGATCTATTTATAAATATGGAAATTTCATTTTTAGATTTTTAGATTCTAAATGTGTTTAAGATAGTACTATCATTTGATCGCTAGATCCAAGGCCGCATTGAATCTGAGATTCAGATCAGGCCTGTCTCTTTGATCCTTGTACTTATTCAAATTGACAAGATTATTGGGTATTATTTCACAATGCCGACGAATCTCTATTGTTTGTTTGTATTACAAACAAAACTCAAAGGCTCAGGCCTATTTTTTTTTTCCTTTTCTCTCCACTGACGAAATTCTAGAGACAGAGTGGATCCTCCTCCAAGGAATCGACCTATACCTTCTTCTGAGCCCTCTTGGATAATGGTTCGGAACGGGAAGGAAAGCGTTGAGTACTCATCATCCACTATTTGATAGGCAAGGTCCCAAAAGGGGGCGGATGTGTGTTACATATCATTGAATACATAGTCGACACTTGGGTTCACAACTAGTTCTCTGTAGCACTAGGAGGCAAATACCCCATCGGGCTTCCGCAGAATGTGCTTAACATGCCCATAAAATGTGTGGAGATCGAACCAGTGAAGAGCCTAGAGACAGATGGTCTGGTGCATCTGAAACAAGAACGATTGGGAATGATTGTGCTTTGTAAGGTAAAGGAAATTTGATGTCAGTAATCCAGACAATACTCTTTCAAATCAAATTCTTGCATAAATTGTCTAGATCATATTCTGTGATTTGATTTGGACGTTGGGACTGAGCGCACCAGCGACTGTGTATTCCATGAATAGAAGACCTTCATTCGAGAAGATATGAATCAAATCACTCCCTTCACATATTCCTAAAACACAATAAAGTTATTATTGCATGCAATGGGTGTCAAATATTAACAGTGTGTTGAGGTAGGCATGGCCAACTCGGATTCACGGATTTCAACTCCTTCAAGATTTGCAGATTTGTAGAGAGCTCGCATGATGGATGTTTGAATTATCACCCGATCTGATAAACTCAGGATCCGGGAGATCGATGCCTTGTTCTTGGTGCCTCCATGCATGACTGGTGCTTGGACCACAGATCGCATCATCTTGTTATTCCACAGATCGCATCATCGTCGTGTTGGGAGTTACCTAGAGGAATAGCATGGAAATTGTTATCACATGAAGTTGTCAAGGGTCGTAGGTGCGTGTTGATAATACCTAAGTTTGTATCCTTTCCCCACCTCTCTCTCTCTTTCATAGGCCAGGTCCTAAAAAATTTCCCTTCGACTAGTAAAGTCATTTTTTCCCTCCTGTTTGAGCTACCTGGTTTCCCTTGATGTCTTACCTGAACAGGTCTCGGCCCGAAGCTTTTATGTTTTTCTAAGGATGAACAATCAATGCCTTTTGTTGCAATCACTGGTCATTCCTTTTTCCCAAGCCTACAACCAGCCGTCCAAATCTTTGTTTACACAAGAAGCAGCCATGGGCACAAAGCGCAACTTTCAGAATAGTCCATTTCGAGTTTGAAACACAAGAAAACAAGAAAGTTTAGTTTTCAATGATAGAGATCCCCTGTGAAGTTCATATTAGCGGCCCTCGGGTATTCGGAATCATAAAGTTGTGCAAGTTTTAGGGTCAATTAGAAGCCCTGGAGTTGCAGATCGAGCGCCACATATCCATCCAAATATAACGGTGGTAGTTTACTTCAGGAATCTGGGCTTCGGTAGTTTCAGCATCTCCAACCTCGACTTCATCCGGAATTATTTCTTTCGGAGTTGAAGATCAAGCACCATGTGTCCCTCCAGATTAGACAGTAAATATCTATTTCAGGAATTCGGGCTTCGGGAGTTTCAACATCTCCAACCCTAACTTCATCCAGAATGATTTCTCCCAGATTTGAATATCAAGCGCCACGCGTCCCTCTGGATTGAACGGTAAATATCTATTTCGGGAATACAAGCTTCAGGAGTTTCAAGATTTCTACTCTCGGTTTCATCCGGAGTGATTTCTCCCGAAGTCCATCAATCATTGTCGTGTGTCCATATGAATCAATGGTCATTGTTCACTTCGGAGCTTTAGCATTCATTTCAGGTCACTACGTCACTCCGAGCCCATATTTATGCCAGCTTTACATGCAGACCCCTCTCGGGCTCCAAAGTCCAAAGTACGTGGCAGCCATCAGTGCAGACATGTGGCACCCTTATCAGTCATGACATGTGGCATCCATCTAGGGCTGACACATGGCACTCATTTCAAGCATGTTAGGACGTGTCTTCAGTCTATTTTCGAGTGACACATGTCACCCCTCTATCCCCGACATGTCAGCATAGTGATGCCAGGCCTCCATGCCAGATAATCCTCCGGGAGGTGTTCTTGTTCATCGCCAAAATTAGCGCCATCTCTAAGCGGGGTTAGGAGTATCCTAGAGTTGGCGAGCAGATAAACTTTAGCAGGGATGCTAAGTCAGCAAAGGTATCCAGATCACGGGTCGGGGTCAGATCAACGACCACGCTCCATTGCGAGGATGCAACATGCTCGAAAGATAAAATTCTTGAGCGGTCCCACAATCGAAACAGTGGTATAGCATAAGAGCTATGTGGAAGTTAGTGGTGAATTGCAGGCCCAAAAGTGGTTTGGGTCCAAACCGGCTTTGATGGCCCCACAATCACGTGCTTAGAAAGTGTCAAATTCGAGAGCAGTGTGTGGCAGCTCCCTAGGCGTTAAGCCTCATCCTTATCTTGACGCGAGATCAGTTAATGAAAAAGGAGTGGTGGTTTAAACCTCGACTCACTCCATAAATGTTGTGGGGTATTCTACCCTACGGAATAGCAAGCTAGGGCTCTAAACTTGCATGCAGATCATGACCCTTCCTAAGCTACTTTTGACCTTCTACCCGAATCTGAAACCCCTTTTTCTTAGGCAAACATGAGAAGAATAAACCAACCTTTTTCCGACGGTTGAAGTAGATCCTCCGTTGAGATTTTATCCCCTTGCTGTTGTTGCTCCTTCCAAAAAGCTTCCCTGCAATCAAGACAAAACTATGCATGCATGTTGCTGATCTAT
>JASDQU010382440.1:0-11136 GCA_032191745.1 Picea mariana | reverse complement strand
TATATATATTATTGTCGTCCCCGTCCCCAACCCGTCGTCCCCTGAAAAAATTTGGCTGTACGCTTTAGCCGTCCTGGGACACATCTCCCCGTCCCCTCCATTCCCCTGTCCCGAAAACCAATGTAACATAGTATATAATTATTGAAAAAATATATCATATTAATTTATAAAATTTGAAAAAATATGTCATATTAATTTATAAAATTTAAAACTATTATTATTATTATAAAATATTTTCTTTCCATTTAATTTTATTATAAAATATTTTTAACATTTTCTTGCAAATTTCATTCGATCAAATGTACACAATATGTTCTTTATCTTAAAGTTCATAGATCTGCTTAGTATGCGGACCCACTTGAAGTGGGAGTTACACCAATGTGAAAGCCAAAATAAGAACAAACTATAGCCATGATTGGTCCCCAAGATTAAAACACTGTTATATTAATAAAAACTCATTTTAATTACCATTGGAAGCTAACCAGCGTTGAAACTTGACATTCCATAGCATGTTTTTCGGGGATTATAGGCTAAGATTTTTTGTGGCTGTCAAATTTATTTTTACTTTCATATATTTATGAATTCAATTGGATATATCTCTGTGTCCAGAGGCAAAGTACTAGTCACTCTGTCCTGGTCACTACTAAACCATCATAGAAAAATAAGTTGATAGGGAAGGATTGCCTAAAATTGCAAATTGCACCTCACAATCTAATGAGTGTTTCAGTGTTTCTCTGCAGATCTGTATAATATCTAAATATATTTTTTTTTTTAATTATCGCCTGCTGATTTGCTACATATGTTTTAGATTTGTAGATCTTTGTTATGTTTTTCTTTTAAAAGAACAACAATAAGTTGAAGTTACCTTGTATACAGAGCCAAAGCCCCCCCTTCCAAGATTATTTCTTTCATGAAAATTGTCTGTTGATTCCATGAGATCTTCTAAGGTGAAGATAATTTGCTTTTGCTCGAGTAGTGTCGATTCTGAGTAATTTTCATGTATTTTTGTGTAAAAGAAAAGGTGAAAAAGAATCTAACAACTTCATTTCTGTGTAATGGATTACTGGCCTTGCTGAAATAGCAGATTTCAGTTTCCTTCGCGTCGCAAACAGGAACAACTGTCACGTGGCCATGTTTCCCTCGGCCGGAATGGGCCATTTCATGCCCTTTCTGCATCTCGCAAGAGTTTTAGCAGCCAACTACGGCTTCTCCATCACATTTATCACAACCAAAGGCAACGTTACTCCTTCTGAAACTGCACACGTCCAGGGCATCGCTTCTTCGGGTCTCCACATTCGCGTGGATCAGCCGAGATTCGATCTTCATCGTTCGAGGGAAGAAAGGATGATGATCCATTTTTTGCACAGTGGAAATCCCTTGGGTGCTCCATGGAATCCCTCAAAGAACTCCTCATCACCGATCTGCTCAACTCTTCGGCATCGTGGCCTCCAATTTCTGCCATTATTACGGATCCGGTGCTGACTCCTACTTTACAGGTCATCGCCAAGCTCGAACTCCCTAATTACTTTCTCTTTACGGCTTCAACATTTACGCTTGGCTTTGCGCTCTACGCCCCCGTTTTGGTCTCTCGAGGCTACGACTTCAGCGACTAGGAATTGATATTGAATATCCCCGCCTTCCCTCCGTTTCCCACCACCCAGATCGCACAAGCTCTTAAGAGCAAAAGCCGCATCTTCTACAGAGCCTTCATTTCCAGCGGCACCAATCTCCCCAAGTCCTCGGGTATTCTCGCCAATACGTTCTTCGAGCTCGAAGCTCTGTTTCTCGACGCCCTCCAGAGCGGAAAGGAGATGGAGGGATTACTGCCCGTGTATCCAATTGGACCCCTGTTTCTGCCATCGATGTCGATGAAGAGCTCCAATACATTAAAGTTGCAGTTGAACCCTGACCAGGACGACGACGACGATACTGCAAAGCGGTGCCTACAATGGCTAGACTTACAACCCGCCAGATCTCTCTAAAGATAAATCTCTCTGCAACGCCCAAACTTTTGCTTCAAACTTTCCAATGAAACACAATATAGGCTGGGCGTATTTAAAAATTCAAAATTTGAATTTGAATTTGAATGGGCATCGATTCTAGGCGCCATTACAAAATTCAAAAGATCATGCCATTAATGCATTGTATTGGTCATCCATCAGCGATCCATGTCGTATATCATAGACGCCATATGATATATGGCATCGACACATTCAAATGATGGTTGATGGAAGGTGCAGGGAGCATGGTGCATGATAGTTTAAGATGGCGAGGTAGCCGGTCGGAGCTCTGACGTGATCGACGACGGGAGTCCGGACACAGAAAAGGATTACCGGCAAAGTTTCGTTTTGTTTGGCCTTTAGCCTACGCCTAATAATAAATACATAATACAACTTTTTATATTTAGATGTGGTGATTCGTAAAATTCATTGATTATGTATACATATTGAAATACGTGAAGGGAATAATAACACTTCAATTCTATCAACCAATTAAAAATGAGAAACACAAACATTTTTATTATATCTAAAAATGTATATTTGTTTTCCTATGTTAAACATAACATTGCATACACAAATTTATGATAAAAAGTAAATTAATGTCACATCAATATCACAACAAAAACAAACTCATTACTATAGTCCCATAGAAGGGACTAATAATAATAATAATAATTAATACACATTATGTTTTAAGTTATTTACATTTATTAAGTGTGCACAGTTTTATAAAATCTTGTTTTAAAGTAAAGTTTCTTTAGGTTGACGTTGGCATTGGGTATGGGAGCCAGGAGTGACGGGAGGCATCCCGCCTGCCCATTAAATCAGAACAGGTCAGGCATTGGGTACCGCTTAGGCAATTAATGTGTCAGAACGGGGCTCTGGGTTCGTCAGAACAACTAACGGAGGAGGGTTCGTCAGGCAGGTGGAGTAGTGGCAGAGGGGATCATCAGGCAGGTGGCACCCAACATTCGGTTATATTCGTGCAGAACTATGGCAGTTGCGCATCTGGAACCTGAATTTTTAGTATGCGAGTGTTAGAATTCCTTTAAATCCTAGCCTATGCATACACATACTGAGGCACAACATTTTTATTTCAATCATTTGATGCTGTGAGCGAGCAGAGGTGGACAAGGATGAGCATCTCCCTCACTGTAATGGCTTTGAATTTTCACAACGACAAATCGACAGATGGACTGAATTCGTGGGAGAGACGGAGAGATATCTGCATCACCGTTATCACCAAATACTTTCCCACGATTGTCTGCACTCAGGAAGGTAACCTTATATTTATTTGATTCTTCAAAAAACAATAGCCATGAGCTCTTATGTTAAGGTACATCTTTGTTATCAGATCACTAGGGTTTGGTCAAGTCTTTAGACGATTGAGCTCTTATGTTTCACTTGAGTTGAATCAAATTCGCTTTTTAATTGTAGTCGATTATCTTCTTTAAAAAGTACTGGTCATGTAGGGTCGTCAGGAATGATACGCGCATCAACATAAAACATTCTTCATGGAAGCCCTTCAATTCATTTCGTTTTATTTTCATTTATTTTATCGTGAGCGCTCTCAGTTTTGGTTTCCTCTCCTCTGATTTAGCAAGTAAACCTCACAACTTGGTGGCCGAATAGTAGTTGGAGCACAGAGCCACTGCCACTGCCAATTTTGAAGAGTTATTTTTCCTTCAGTTTGCACAATTCCCCAATTTTACTGCGAGTTTTGCTAAGACAGGTTTACTGTAAAAGGTTTTAAATGGTGCTTGTATCTATATGTCCACATTTCAATTCCCGACAAACCCATCATCATACATTATTTATGGCAGTGTAACGATTGAGAGGAGGTTCAAGGGATTGTAATGCTTGCAATGGCGAATGGGATTTCTTAGCGGACAGGATGAGATTTGAACGCCTGCATATTTCACATTAAAGTACTCTAAAGTGAATATAAGCTAAGATTTCTTGTAAAGGAACAAAAGTTTTGTTGTCCATGTTTTAAAGGACTTCGGATTCAAAAGCCTAGCGATATTATTTTCCAGCTACCAATTTCTACTAACATGATAACATATTCATAAATAGTAAAATATTCATGTAAACTAGTCTTATCCCTTATAGAATGTGAAAGCGGTCAGATCTAAGGCATTTACAGAGACATCAGAGATCCGAACTAGGGTTTCATTTACCTTCTA
Source organism: Picea mariana (assembly GCA_032191745.1). NCBI lineage: Eukaryota > Viridiplantae > Streptophyta > Pinopsida > Pinales > Pinaceae > Picea > Picea mariana. The sequence goes on along the minus strand of JASDQU010382440.1, from coordinate 6,950 downwards.
AATATAGAAAAACAACGAGGCATGCCGAGGGCATTTTGTAGAAGAAATTTGTAGTAACAGTTGCAGGGGAAGGACAAGGTCGAATCACTATTTCTGTATTTATACATGCCCAATTGAGTTCTTCTAGATTGCAATTTATGTTTTCAAGGTGCACAAGTCATTGTATTTCTTTGGAATCGCATTGTTTTTTAATCTGGACAGTAGTGCCGGGTAGAACGTATTTTCATGTGGGATTGAAAGCAAATGCAAAATTTAAAAGTTTATTTATTCACTGAAATTTGTGCTTGAAAACCCCTACATTTAAGCCAATAAGTCATTGCATTAGCATGCCAAAAACCTAAGCTTTGGTTGTTGTAGGAACTCTAATTTTGGTCGTGTAAATTGAGCATGGTAGCAGCCTTTGATAAGCAATCGTCTTAAACCCTACCTCTAACTAAAGTTAACATGTATATTCTTTTTTTCGATGAAACCTGTGAACACCCCCCTTATCGGTCTCACTCCCCTTTTATTTTCGATTTGAGAGGATACTATCCTTGGTATCTGGCAGGGACTTGGAACATATATAAAAGAAAATAGAAAATGCATCCCAAGAGTTGAATATATTGCATAATTCCAACCATACTAATTTAGTTAAGGTAAAATGAATTTGTATTAGTCTCAAGGGCCAATATTGCTTGGTTATGAGTACATATTTTGAATCCCTGTAAAACAGAAGTGCTTCCAGCATGAACTCTCTTTTCAATCAAAAACTAGATTGCAAAGTGATTTGGATGTCTATTGGTCTTGTCTAATGGCCTTCAATACATATATATCATATGCTATGCCCCAATTAGCATGGAAAATGTGTAATCTTTTTTGGGTGGAAAATGTGTAATCTTTTTTGGGTGCAAATAGATGATTTATGATGCGCTTCAATGCATATATATTAGATGTTATGCCCCAATTAGCATGGAAAATGTGTAATGTTTTTTGGGTGCGTTTAGAATAATGAATGTTTATTGGTAAAAGCTTCAAATTAATCAATCAATGTTGTTTTCTAAAGAAAATTTGTGTAATGAAAAACAAAACAAAAGGCAATATATCCAACCTTGAAAAAGAGTAAAGAAGGTTACATTCTCAATTATTGTTTATTTTTAATGATTGTTTTCCATCATTTTGTTTGGTGAATTATGGTAAAATTTCAAAGGGGAGTGTGATTTATGGTCCTAAGAGGTTAGTGTTGGATCTAGAATTTTGCTTAAATAATTATGTTGTTGTTTCAATCTTTCATGTCTTAACAATGAAATGAGAAATGAGTGAAAGGTATAATCAGTTTCTTAATATACTATATATGTTTCATACAATAAGTGAAGCAAAGATCGTCACCCTGATGTGATTACTTGAAACAATATCAGATATGTTGGCGGACAACCTAGTTTGAATCGTTACCCTATGAATGAAAACTGAGAGCTACAGGTGGTACCTAATTGATTTAGTCAAACCCGTACCCTGGCATTTGTTATGTTCATTAGTAATTCGCACTAATTCACATGATTCTTGAAGGATACCTATATCAAGTCTAACTTGCAAGAGCATGCACCCTAAAATAGAGAAAAGCCACATGCACCCTAAAATAGAGAAAATCCATGAAACGCATAGGATAAGATCAGATTACGAAAAACATGCTTTAGATAGTAGGATATATTTAAGAATTAGGCCCTATAAAATAAGTATCTGAATTCATTTGTGGATAGATTTGGCTAGCTCAATAGTCGGCAGCTTGAGATAACTCAAATGAAGAAGGCAGTCCATGCAGATGAAAGAGGGACAACAAGCCGCAAGACCCTTCTAGGCAACAAATTCCTCATAGATAGAAATAGTCAGTGGACAAGTTGCTGATTATATTGGACACATGTAGCCATTATTAGTAGCTGCCATTCCAAATATTATTGGGTGGCTTGTCATCTCTTTTGCAAAGGCAAGTTAAGTTATATCTTAGAGAAGGGTCTTGTCTAGCAATTGTAAAGTTTCTGTTCATTTGGATTCTAAATTGGAAGCCAATTTTTTATTTGATCCTGCTATGGTTTCAGGATTCTTTACTTTTATACTGGGGAAGATTGTTCACAGGGTTTGGAGTTGGGGTCATCTCATTTGCTGTAAGTAAGAACTTTCTCACAAGATCGGGAAAGGGTTAGTAGTTTCTTATATGTTTTCCATATTTAGGTAGAAAATATATGGTTCTTTTAACTACTAGTTGTTGGGGCAGTAAATCGGGTGAAATTTTGTTATATTAGTATTTTTAATTACATTTAGTCTTGTCACTTTCTTCTGAAGTGCCGGAGGAGATATGATTGTGCATAAATTTAAACTTTCAGTGTAACTAAGGGTGATTAAATATACCTGTTAATGATTATAAATTTTAACAATGATTATAAATTAATGATTATAAATTTTAACTTTTAGTGTAACTAATGGTGATTAAATATACCTATTAATGATTTTTTTAACAGCTTTCAGTTGCTGCATATCTAATCCCAATGAATCAAGCAGATTTCATTATCACTAACACATATCAAAAGATTGTAGGAAGGTATGATGTTTTCCTGATTTAACAAGCATTTGTAAACTCCTGTTTATTTATTTGTTCTGTTCTATCTCAGATGTCTCAGATAGCACCTTAGAGGAGGTCTTGGGGCAGTAAATCAGTTGAGATTTTACTGTATCAGTATTCGAGGTACATTTCCCACGAATACCTCCCATCTGTTGTTTCAAATTAGTATATGATTTAAATTGGCAGTGCCTCTTTCCATAAATAAGTCCTATCCACTGTCCATAATGGCTATACACTGCTATTACCATGCTAATAATATTTAATCGTTAAATATGATCTTTTCCATATAATAGCTATATGTGAACCCATGTGGCATAAACATGCAAGCTGATATCTGGCAGGGACATTGCCACATGTAACTTGTTTATTTAGCATAGATTTAACCATAGAATAATGGGTATGTTTTGAACTTACATCTTACCACTAATAATTGCGATTGATTATTTATCTAGCATAGATTTAACCATAGAATAATGGGTATGTTTTGAACTTACATCTTACCATTGCAAGTTTATTAATTTTGTTTTGAATAACGGGTATGTTTTGAACTTACATCTTACCACTGCAAGTTTATTAATTTTGTTTTGAATAACAGGTATGTTTTGAACTTACATCTTACCACTAATAATTACAATTATTTATCTAGCATAGATTTAACCATAGAATATTGGGTATGTTTTGAACTTACATCTTACCACTAATAATTACAATTATTTATTTAGCATAGATTTAACCAGAGTAATGGGTATGTTTTGAACTTACATCCTTTTTTTTCAATAAGAAAAAGTTTTATATTTGTATAATATAAAAGTTATTTTACATCTCTAATATAAAAGTTATTTTACATCTCCATCTTCTGAAAACAGTGCTTCCCAATCCCCTCAAAACAAAACTTCTTAGGAATCTGTTTACAATATTTTACATATTGTAAGTTTATTAATTTTGTTTGGGTATTTTTTATTTAATTTTTAATATATTTTTATTAAATCGTTATTTTTGTTTTGTTAGGCATGGTATAAATATGACTACAAATGTATTGAGTAGATGTTAAGAATAGAGTAATGGGTATGTTTTGAACTTACATTTTTTTTAATAAGAAAAAAGTTTTATATTAATATAATATAAAAGTTATTTTACATCTCCATCTTCTGAAAACAGTGCTTCCCATTCCCCTCAAAACAGAACTTTTTAGGAATCGGTTTACAATATTTTACATACTACAAGTTTATTAATTTTGTTTTGGTATTTTTTTATTTAATTTTTGATATATTTATATTAAATGGTTACTTTTGTTTTGTTGTGTTAGGCATTGGTATACATATGACTATAAATGCATTGAGTAGATGTTAAGAATATGGGTTTCCTAAATTACATCTTAAAAATAAGTTATCACCAATTTGATGCAAATTGATGCAAAGATGTGGTGGTTTTTGAATTAATAGAAATAAATGGAAATCGCTTGATCGAAATTGTTCTACCGAAGGGGCTTGGGATTCAGGCAATGCTCGTGATTTTATCCATACAGTTGATCATGGTCACAAGATAAAAGGTATGGGAGTTAGGCAACCTATTATTCTTAGCGGATTTGATGCATTCTGAGCGGTTTTAGAAAGGCTAAAAAAGCAATTGATAATCGGTTCGTGATGGATCCATGAAAGATGTTCATTCTTATCTAAGAATTTAAGGTTTTTTGAACAGGAAATGAGCTAAGTGCAAGTGGTGTTGGAATTGTTATCGCTCAGTTTGTAGTCTAGGTCAAGTAGCTGAAGGATAAGGGTCAAACTGGCGAAACAGGGACCTACTCGACCCAATGTCACCACAATGGGGAGATCCTTTCTATTTAGGGTGGCTAAGCCCAAGGGAGACGTCCCTGGCAATCTGGGGTTTGAAAGGAAAAGGCTCAAGGGATTAAGGCTAGTTTCCCCTTCATAGATTACCGCCCAGAAGATAGTCAAATGAAGAATAACCACAAAAAGGCACGTGCTTGTGAGACAAGACAACAATGAAACTAGTACATGCAATAATGGTTAATACTTCATATATCAATGACTATCAAAATATAATGTGTATGAGCTCATATAGCAGTAAATATTGACGAGGTCAATGTTTGCAATAATGATAATGGCATATAATGTTACTTGTCAATAAACACTGGAATAATATAGAATCTGATGAAGATAATCAATCCTTGAATTAATCAATGCATTAAATATCATTAATCACTCATGCACAAGAGGTTGTTGCATCAATATCCTAGAGGTGACGTCAGCTTCTTTTAGGGTTAGTATAATAGACAAAGAAGGTCAACGTTTTGCTAACTAGTCAATGAATATCATCAATTTATCAATGTCTATCATAAGATGACCAAGCCAACAGTGTTTTCTATCAACAAAAGCTCAAATAAGGCATGACATCATCATTTATTGCTAGGTTAGAAGGGTTGCTGCGTCAGGTATGACGTCAGCCCTAGTTAGTGCGTTAGGGTTAGTTAGGGTTTCAAAATTTGAAGGATTGAAAGATGAACAAGCTCAACGTTGGAGAGAATACCAGTGCCTTAGGGTAAAATGGGGTCAAAAGTAAGGGCAAACTCTCAGGAGAATCAAAATTTAAAGACTAGAAGGTTAGGTTCTATGGTGCTGCAATGGCAGGGCCTTAGAATCAAAACCCTAAGGGAAGGAGGCTCATTCCAGTGTTGCTTAAGCAATTCCTCATGCTCCTTCCTTTTTCTTTAAATACTCTTGGCAAAACGGCTAGCTTTAAAGTACAATTCTAAGGGAGAAAAGTGTGGCAAGAGCAAGGCTCTTCAAACCCTAAAAGTTAAAACCCTAGGTGTAGAGTCATCTAGGCCTAGGATGTCACCTTTATTCAACCTATACTTAAATGCTAACTCAGAAAAAGGATGATAAGTGTAGCAACGGCTAGGCTATATCTTCCTTANAAAATTTAAAGACTAGAAGGTTAGGTTCTATGGTGTTGCAATGGCAGGGCTCTAGAATCAAAACCCTAAGGGAAGGAGGCTCATTTCGGTGTTGCTTAAGCAAGGCCTCATTCTCCTTCCTCTTTCTTTAAATACTCTTGGCAAAACGGCTAGATTTAAAGTACAAGTCTAAGGGAGAAAAGTGTTGCAAGAGCAAGGCTCTTCAAGCCTTAAAAGTTAAAACCCTAGGTGTAGAGTCAACTAGGCCTAGGACGTCACCTTTATTCAACCTATATTTAAATGCTAACTCAGAAAAAGGATGATAATTGTAGCAACGACTAGGCTATATCTTCCTTAATCAATGGCTAAAACAAGTTTCTCAAGCATGGGGACATATAGCAAGGACCTACTTGTGTGCTTGCTACCTAGGGTTTCAATATTAAGCAATATAATAGAAAATGTAAGAGATTAAACCTACAACCATCATTTAAGAAGTTTTGCATGAGAAATTCATTTACAAATCATGAAGAATTCTCATCAAACCCTAGTTGTAAGCCTTCCAATGAGAGAAACACCATAAAATGCCAAGAAGAATTCTCCAACAAGAGTTGCGCCTCACTTCCAAGAGCAAAATTACCAAGCAAAAGACTAAAAGTAAATCTCTCACAAGAGAGTGAGTTGTGTTATGTTCAAAATGAGGAAAAACGTCCTCTATTTATACCAATCCATGACCTTTTAATTAAAATTTAGGTCATTAAAACAACCGACAAGGCTGACTACAAAATTTACACTGTTTTTACATTAACTGCTGGAAAATTGACATAATATGAGAAAAAAGAGGGATGTCAAGCCCTTCTGAGGGAGACGTTGGCCCTTTTTGGGAATTTCCAGCATCCAGAAGCCAGACATTGGCCCTTCTAGGGCTCCTCCAAGCTGCCACACGTGCCAAATAGCCTCATCACACTGCCACACGCTCATAATAATGCCCTGCTCTCCTGGGTGACGTCTATTCCATCAAGGGGCAAACGTTCCATCTGCAATGGGTGATTCCCCCTAGGTCGGGCTCTGCCAAAGTGTCCTGGGTGGAACGTCCTTCTTTCTTCTCGTGCAATGGCTCATCATAATGTTGTCATGTTTCTGCCATCCCAGCAACCATCTAATGGGATCTTCATCCCCATGAAGGTCCGAGCTAATCATATCTCCATGTGTACCAGTCCACTGGTACCTGTCCGTTGGGTATGGTCCTGCACATCAAAAACTACGCCCTCCATGGGCTCATCAGTCCTCGGGATCATAGCAATGTCAATCATGTTTCATCATTAAATTTATCAAATACATGCATAAAATCCCTAGCATATCATCTAATATCTCAAAGACATTACACTGACCTACTATACACAGTTGTAGGAATAGACAAAGCAACCTATTGGGCCAGTATCCACA
>JASDQU010382435.1:0-11136 GCA_032191745.1 Picea mariana | reverse complement strand
GTCTGTGCTTATTTATTCTATGTCTGTGAATCTACTATGCCTGCGATTGAGTATTTTTTTACTGTGTTTAATTTATATATTTACTACGATTATACATGTTGTTTGGACTACAATTTCATGTTGTTTTTACCACCTTCAATTCCCCTTTGTTCTGTGTTTCGATGGATTTTTCTCCACCATTTTGTGCCTTCTATTGCATAGCGATTTCGTCCTTCTTGCACAACGATTTCGTCCTTCTTACACAAAGATTTCCGTAACCTTTATACAACATTTTTACTGAGAAAATGTTTACCCTTATTAGACTGTGGATTACCTATCTTTTGGTTGTGAAATGAGTCTTTAAAGTGCCTACGATTTTACCCTTTTATTGACCACGATTTTTGTGTTAAACCCAACATTTCAATTTCTAGGCATCTTTTTTCTAATGTTTGGGCATTCTCAGTGATAAGACTCAGCGACTCCATGCCTGAGCATTTAGTTTTTAATGTCTGGGCATTCTCAGTGATAAAACTTAGCCAATCCATGCATGGGCATTTCATTTTTAATGTTTGGGTGTTCTCAGTGATAAAACTCAGCCAATCAATGCCTGGGCATTTCATTTTTAATGTCTAGGCATTCTCAGTGACAAAAATCAGCCAATACATGCTTGGGCATTTCGTTTTTAATGTATGGGCGTTCTCAATGATAAAACTTAGCCAATCCATGCTTGGGTGTTTCGTTTTTAATGTCTGGGCATTCTCGATGATAAAACTCAGCCAATCCATGCCTAGGCATTTCATTTTTAATGTATGGGTGTTCTCCATGATAAAAATCAATGACTCCATGCATGGGCATTTCATTTTTAATGTCTAGGCGTTCCCAATGATAAACACAACGATTACTATCTGATTGTGTTTAATATATATTGAATCCAAGATTAACCATATGGGAGTATTGAATATGAATTATATTGACAACAATTTTTATTACGTGTGTTATGCATAATCAAAGACATCGATACTATATCATGACGGACATACACATCTAACCTCTTGTTAAAATTCATTTTTATATGGTCAATCTTGTTTTGAAGACAACGAGTTTATTAATAGCATTGGACAGTGATTGATAACATATCAATTCATAGGTGACATCTTTTATTTATGTCTGTGTTTTGATGGAATGGAATGTATGCGTTCTAATGTAATTGAATTGAATGTCTGTGTTTTATATGGAATGGAATAGACAACTTGTTTATGAGTGGTTTATATGACAGTGTTAATATAATGGTATTTATTATTATTATTTCATTAATGGACATCGTGTTATATATTAATAGACAACGGGGTTAGATAGAGTTATTAGTTTCTGTGTATATATTCTTGACCACGATTTTAATAATAAAGGTGTGTGTAATTACATTGGAAATGAAATAAATGTGTGTATAAATATTCTAGACAACAATTTCAATGAGAGACAACAACTCAATTAGAGACAACGATTTTTGTAGTGTTGGATGGCATGAATTTGTTTTATGATTTTCTTATAGAAATATTTTTATGATTTTCTTATTGGCAAATTTTAGCAAATTCAATAATCCTTATAAAACTTGTTTTATGATTGCTTAACTAGATAGTGAACTCCTCCAGCTTAATCTGTTTCAGTTTTATAATTAAAAGATGGCAAGGACATTAAAGGGTAGCTAATGTATATTTAAATACAACAATTAAATTCATGTTGTTTCAGTTTTAAAGGATAGCGATAGATACTTAACTCATCTTGGGATTTGGAATATAGTTGCAATGAACTATTGTTTAATAATAGTTACTTAATATGTACAGATTGATTTTGTTGCGCAAGGAAATTATTGTGTTGTCTAAACGTCATATTCATCTTCTTGACTTGTCGATTGGGTGTTAGGGTTAGTCGTCAAGGGTTAGATAGTTAACTTGATGTCCTAGCGTGTTGTTTTTAATTTGTGTTGAGGGTCCAGTTATGTTTTTGTCCCATGGTTGTTGTCGCACCTATCACCTAGTGATCACTTGATTCTTAATGAGGGGGTCATTGTGCGCCCTAATGGATAGAGGAAAATGATAACTTGTCGGGATTCTATGCTACCCGTTGTGGGAATTTTTTTCATTGTAGTTGTTGTTGGTGTTTGGGCTGTAACACCTTAATGTGTTTGGTTTGCACACATAGAGGCTCTAGTGATTGGCCATCGAGGTCATTATGTTAGGATTATGGATGTTGTCCTTTAGCTTGTAGGCATTGTCATGTTTTTGTCGGGCAGGTAGTCATTTCTATCTTTTGGTTTGTGCATGTTTCGCCTAGTTGCTTGTTGTGCTAGTGTGTTGAGTCCTTGTTGTTTGTTTCCTGATCTGTGTGCATGTGTTCATCGTCAATTTGTGTGGTTCAAATGTTTTTACCGTTACCTTCCTGCCTAAAAACAAAAAAAAAAAATCATTTTTTTCTTCGCTTGTAGTCGTAACGATTGGGGTCATTACATATGGTATCATAGTGGGTTCGACCCACGACTTGGGATCACTACAGATTCCATTGATTTGATTTATGATTATAAGTTGTTAATTAGTTTTATTTGTATTTGTGCAGGTAATCATGGTTAGACGATACCCAAAGGCAAACTACGGGGTGCTAGGGGAGGAGGCACAACGCCTCCAGTAGCATCCACGCCTGAGGGGTCTAACCCCCAGGGAGACGAACAGGTTGTCAGGAAGGAACATATAGCGATGGGTGATGTTGTTGGGCTGATGAGGTATTTTTAGTAGATGTCTGAGGCATTGATCAATGATTTGGACAAAGATGAGGCCAGGGTGCCAACACCCCTAGAGGGTCCACCACGCACTCCTATCAGTACTAGTAGTATTCACCGTGAACTGGAGAAGGTCAAAATTCCTGAGTTCTTTGGTGCCCAAGGTGGTGCAGCTGCCAAGGCATGGTTGGATAATATGGTGATGTGATTTTCACTTCGTGACTATACCTCTAGCATGAAGGTCTACATAGCGGTATTTAAACTAAAGGGGAGCACTCTTATATGGTGGAAGATGCTCCTACCACAATTGAACATGGTCATCAAAGACATCATGGGAATTGTTTGAGGAACGGTTCAGAGAGAGGTACCTATCAGAGGAATTCATCGAACACCATCTCAATGAATCCAATGCCTTATGATAGGGTGGTCGTATGATGCCCGAGTACAAGGCTTGTTCTATGGAGTTGCTTTGGTATGCTCTGTACCTTAATACCGAGAAACTTAAGGTCAACAGGTTCTTATTTGGCCTTAATGTCAGCATTCATGCAAATGTTAGGATTATGATGCCATGAAACTTTCATGATGTCGTTCAGAAGGCCCTCATAGTGGAGGAGGACCTTATCAGCGAGGGTTAGAGCAGGACTCTAGTGAGACCAATAGGGCATGTGTCATCTGGTGCACCACATCATCAAACATGATCTAGATAGACGCTAGGGTATCGTGGCTTCCAAAGAGGATCTGCTTTCACTAAACATAGGCGACCAATGCCTCAACAATGGACTCCTTACCGAGGACCATGAAATCAACAACAGCGTCGACCATAGCAGCAACATTTTAGGCATGTTCAACAGAACATACCAGGATTCCAGGCTAGTGGGATGTCACCTTCTAGTTTGGGTATGAGGAGTACCAGGAGTATTGGACCGAAGAAGGGGTGTTGGAGATATGGGGAGCCACACTAGTAGTGTGACTTCCCAGTGGAGAGGACTAGAGCGTCTGGATCAACCAGGCCCACTATTGTGGGAGATTTGGGCAAGGCCCATCAGATTCATACAATGGCGAATAACTGCCAGGAAGAGCACCAGTCAACTGTGCCTGAGATGTCACATAGCGTCGCTAACCAGACCCTTAGTATTTTGATAGATCCCGGTGGTACCGAGAGTTTCAATTCTAGTGCAACACTAAAAAGGATTAAGGTAAAGGTAGTTGAATAGGATGAGTTTAGTTGTGTAGAGATGGCTTCAGGAGCCAAACAAAAGGTTGGAGGGAAGGTTATGAGCTATACCCTTAACCTGGGAGAGTTTGTCACCAGGGCTAACCTATACATCACAATATTAGGATCTTATGACATCATGATTGGTATGGACTGGTTGGAATCGCATGAGTGGATACTCAACTGTAAGATGAAATGGTTGAGCTTGGTCGATGATGAGGGACAGATACGCATGATTGTAGGTCAGAACCATGGATTTTCCCTGAGGTTCATCTCTTCCTTGTAGCTATGGAAGAGCATGTGCAAGGGGAGTAATATTTATGTAATCCTTGCATTAAACAAAATGGGAGTAGCGAAAGGTCTAGAACACCTTCCGGTGGTGAGACATTTTGCAAAAGTCTTCCTGAAGGAGTTACTTGGGATGTCATCAAATAGGGAATTGGAGTTTACCATAGACCTACAACCGGGGATTGAACCGATAGTTAGAACGCCTTATCGGATTTTGACCCCAGAGTTACATGAGTTGAGAATGCAATTGAAGGAGTTGTTGCACCTGGGACTTATACGTCCAAGTGTGACATCGTGGGGTGAACCTTTTATTTTCATACGAATTTAGAAGGATGGGTCGTGGAGACTCTACATTGACTATCGTCAATTGAACAAGGAAACGATCAAGAATCAATATCCGTTACCAAGGATTGATGATCTATTTGATCAGATGAAGGGTGTGACAATATTTTCCAAGATTGAATTGAGATCAGGGTATCACCAGTTATGGATCAAGGAGGATGGTGTCCCTAAGACCGCCTTTAAGATGAGGTTTGGACATTACAAGTTTACTATTTTACCATTTGGACTAATGAACTCCCTAGGGGTATTTATGATTTTGATGAACAGAGTGTTCCGCGAATACTTGGACAAGTTCATCCAAGTATTCATTGACGATATTTTGATTTACTCTCAAATGATGGAGGACCATGACGAGCACTTTCACTTGGTACTACAGTGTCTACGATAGAAAAAATTGTATGGGAAATTGTCTAAATGGTTGTTTTATCAATCGAAGATTCACTACTTAGGGCATATCATCTCTGGTGAATTTATCATCATGGAGCCAGCAAAGGTCGAGGCTATTATGGAATGGCCTGCACAGACAAATGTCCTGGAAGTGTGTAGCTTCATGGATTTAGCAGGATATTATTGACGGTTTGTTGAGGGATTTTCGAAGATAGTAAATCCGATCACAGAATTGAAAAAGAAGAACAATAAGTTTGTTTGGACCAAGAAATGCATGGAAGCCTTTTGGAGGCTCAAAGAGACATTGAAAAAAACACCGATACTAAAGGTCCCTGACATGGATGCAGACTTCTTGGTATGAATTAGTGCATCCAAGCAAGGCTTAGGCAGATTCTTGATGAAATATGGTCGAGTGATTGCTTACATCTCGAGGAAGTTGAGAAGGCATGAGGACAACTATGTGACGCATGATTTGGAGTTGTTAGCCATTGTATATGCCTTGAGAGTTTGGATACACTACCTTATTGGAAAAACATTTGACCTAAAAATGGACCACTATTGACTACAACACATCTTTATGCAAAGCGACCTAAACGCGGGACAATGACGTTGGTCGGAATTGCCTAGAGAGTACGATTTTGAGATCACTTACATAAAAGGAACAGTGAACCGACTAGCAGATGCATTGAGTCAGAGACCATGCATATTTTTGGTGTTGACTCTTCAGATGAATCTATGTGAAAATATTCTAACTTTACATTACGACGATGACTGGTACAAAGAAGTCAAGTATTTTATCGGATAAAACACAATTATGGTACCAAGATTTGAAGGATTTATGTTGGATGACGATGGATTATTGAGATTTAAAAATTGAATTTGCATACCACCGAAGGACGAGTTGAGGGGTTTGACCCTAAATGAGGCTCACATAGAAGTATACATGGCTCACCCAGGAGTCACGAAGATGAGGGTAGACCTTAAAACCTTATTCTTCTGGAAAGGAATGAAGGCAAACATAGTCAACTATGTGACCAAATGTCTAGAATGTCAGCAGGTGAAGGCTGAACATAGACATCCAGCAGAATTATTATAGAGACACGTTATTCTAGAATCGAAATGGGAGGTCATTTCGAGAGATTTCATTGTTGGAATTCCACTGATGGCAAGGTGACATGACTCAATTTTTGTGGTAGTCAACACTCTGATGAAGGGTGCCCATTTTATTCCTGTGAATACGATGTATTAGGGACCTAACATAGCTAGAGTTTTCATCAGTGAGATTGTGAGGTTGCATGGCATGACTAAGAGGATTATATTTGATCAAGGATTATTGTTTACTGGATGATTTTGGACTAGTTTCCAAGAGGCCTTGGGAACCCAACTTAACTTTAGTACTGCGTATCACCCGGAGACAGACAAGCAAACCGAATGAAAAAATGAAGTCTTGGAAGACATTTTGTGCATGTACATGATGGACCAACATAAGAATTGGGAAGAATTCTTGCCACTGGTAGAAGTCACATATAACAACAGTTATCAAGGCACCATTAGAATGGTGCCTTTCGAGTTTCTTTATGGGCGACCGTGTTAGATGCCTTTGAGTTGATATTATCTTGAGAATAGGGTCCTGGTGGGACCAGAATTGATCCAAGAAATGGAAGATCAAATGAAAACAATAAGACAAAGGATCAAAAAAGTGCAAGATTGACAAAAGAGTTATGTTGATGCACATCGTGTCGACCATAGTTACAAAGTTGATGCTCGAGTCTTCTTGCTAGTAAAACCAGATAAGAGTTCAAACAAGTTTGGAAAGGGTGATAAGATCTCTCCTAGGTTCATGGGACCTTTCAAGATTGTAGAGAAGAAGGGGCTCATGGCCTATCAACTAGGCTTTCATGATTCTTTGAGGCGTATGCACGATGTTTTTCAAGTATCTGTTTTGAGACATTATATTAGTGATCCTACACATGTTATTGACATAATTTCTTTGCAAGTATCTGACGACGGTGTTCTCATGTCTAAGATGATCAACATCCTGGATCATCGCATTCGACAGCTACGACATCGAATAGTAGATCAATTCAAGGTCTAGTGGGACAACTATAGTCTGCACTCGACGACCTGGGAGGATGCATATGATATGCACCAACAGTTTCCATTTTTTTTTGATAGATCAACTTATGAGACCATGATACACATTATTTCAACACTCATATACAGTGAAACTTCAGGATGAAGTTTAGACCAAGAGGGGGTGTATGTAACATCCCTCTCTTGTGCACACTTAGCAAACTTATTCTTTGAGGAAACTTGTTTGCAAGTGATCTGGATTATTATTCTATTGGCCGTTTGATTATGATTATGAGTAATTATGGATATGATGATATTTTGATTTGTGTGTTTACATAGACAAGTGCTATTGACTGGGTTCTCCTGAGTGTGAAAGACTTCGGACCTTGAGAATGTAGAGGCATCGATGAAACCCCTTGGACTCTGGATTGAGTCAGGGAGTGTCCTATTGGGGTTTGATTATTGTTTATATGACATATGTACATCTGATTAGATGTTATGAGGGTTGATTATTATTTCTGACATGATTTTTTGATGATGCAGGATGACGATACCTTGCCTACCAGACTCACATGTGGAGTAGAGGGGTCACGCATGACAACCAGAGACTTTGAGGGAGAGGCATTAACAGTAGCCCTGCCACAGCCTACTAGCACTCCCACTGTGGCTCAAACTATAGGTTAATGATTACCTAGTTCGAGAAGACCCACGATTCCATGAGGGAAGACTGTGAAAATCGCTCACGATGATTCTAAGGGGCGTGCAATAAGGCAAGGGCCTTACTCCTTAGAGGCCCTTAGTCTTCCACAAGATCATTTGATAGAGTATTGACTACAGGGGTTTTTGATGTCTATCAAGTCAATCAAGAGGTGAGTGGCACCCTTGGAGCACGTCGTGCAATGAAAATGGAAAGAGGCGAGTGGCACCCTTGGACCATGTAGTGCGTCCTAAAGGGCACATCGTTCAATGAAAATGGAAGGAGGCGAGTGGCACCCTTGGAGCACCTAGTGNATAATCAAAATTAAACATGTGATGAGAAGGGGGTAAGAAATTCAATTAATTTATTAAAATCAAATTACTTTGGGGGATTAAAATTTTAAAAAGGAATTGATTGTTTTTTTTTCATATGCTAATTAAATTTTATTAATTAAAAAGAAAAAGCGGTAAAAGGTGGTTTTTCTACACTTGCTAATTTGAGTTTTAGATAAAAAGGGAAAAGAGGGAAACTTAAAAGAAATAGGAAACTAATCAAAAAAGGGGAAACATAAAGAAAAAGGGAAACGTAAGGAAAAATATGAATGACTAACTTAGTAAGGAATCTTGCCTTTTAGAACTCTCTAATTATGAGCTCAACTAGGAATTTAGTAAAGGCGTAAGTCATTTAAAATGTGTAAGTGAATATGGGGACATGAAGGAGCATTTTTAGGAATGATTTTTGGTGGTTTAGGGAAATAGGAGTAATTAAATAATTAATGAAATTATTTTCTGGTGCAACTAGGGGGTTGGGTGACATGTGTACGGGGGACGTTTTTTTTGAATTAAATTAATGAAAAATAAATTAAATGGGAATTTGTGAAAGAAATCACTTAGAAACTCTATAAAAAGGATGGAGGAGGAGGAGTATGGATCTGATCTCTTATTCGTAACGTTACGCTGCTAAATATTTATCATGACTAACTTATCTTGTGGGAGTTGGGATACCCAGCTCGGGTAACATGTGGTAGCTCGACCTTGAGAGCTAAGTTGGGTGCTAGTTGTTCTTGGTTTAGTGTGTGTGGACCCTTTGCCTCTCGGGGGGATTTGGGAGAAGAAGAGTACTACTAGCATTGGATGGTAGGTACCAATGAGATCTCATCAGTCGACAAGCGGAAGCTAGACGGAGCACACGCGGGACAAAAACTATTGAGCAATCACATTGGGATAAGGTACGTCAGTTTAATTGTTACTTGCAATGAATTTAAATTACTCATGTTAGTTCTCTGTGCTTTTTTAAGATTTCATTTCTATGCGTTATCTTTCCCGTGCTTCCTATGGTATCGTAATCCCCTTGCTTGCTGTTTTCTGATGGATTTCCTTTGGCGAACACAACTTTTGCTTTCAGTAGCTTATATATGTGGGATTTATTGATTACTATGAATATTTTGTGCTTTGTCTTGTGCCTTATCCCTAGGTCATCAGTCCATGCCTGAGCAGTCGACCAAGAGTCGAATCGACGGTCATCACTTCAGTGTTTATAGATCTATATATTCTAATGCCCTGCTTTTTTGTGTGTGGATGATGAGCGAAGGATAAATTTTTTCCCAGCCATATACCCTTACTTATCTCTGCGTTGATTGATTCATGGTTGAATGATTGGTCTTGTGATTTATTGTGATTGATTTCTTCTACATTTTGGTTGGTAAAACTCTATGTTTTGATTGATGAATCCCAACGCCTTGACCGGTAATATCAACGTCTTAATATGTTAATGTTTGCTCTTATTTATGTTGTGTCTATGAATCTACTGTGTCTGCAATTCAATATTTGTTGACAACGTTTAAATTATATATTTACTTCCATTATACATGTTGTTTGGACTGTAATTTCATGTTGTTTTTACTTCCTTTGATGCCCCTTTGTGCTGCGTTTCGATGGTTTTTTATCCACCATTTCGGTCCTTCTATTGCATAACTATTTCATCCTTCTTGCACGATGATTTCGTCCTTACACAAAGATTTTCATAATCTTTATACATTGTTTTAACTGAGCAAATTTTTACCCGTATTAGACTGCAGATTACCTATCTTTTGGCTGATAAATGTGTCTTTAAAGTGCCTACGATTTTACCCTTTTATTGACCACGATTTTTTTGTTAAACCAATCATTTCAATGTCTAGGTGTTTTTTTCTAATGTCTAGGTGTTCTCAGTGATAAGACTCATCGAATCCATGCCTGGGCATTTCGTTTTTAATGTTTGGGTGTTCTCAGTGATAAAACTCATCCAATCTGTGCCTGGGCATTTCATTTTTAATGTCTGGGTGTTCTTAGTGATAAAAATCAGTCAATCCATGCATGGGCATTTCGATTTTAATGTCTGGGCATTATCAATGATAAATATCATCCAATTCATGCCTAGGCATTTTGTTTTTAATGTCTGAGTGTTCTCAGTGATAAAACTCAGCTAATCCATGCCTGAGCATTTCATTTTTAATGTATGGGCATTCTCAGTGATAAAACTCAGCCAATCCATGCCTGGGCATTTGGTTTTTAATGTCTGGGCATTCTCCATGATAAAACTTGGTGAATCCATGCCTGGGCATTTTGTTTTTTATGTCTAGGCGTTCCTAATGATAAACACAACAATTTCTATCTGACTGCATTTAATATATATTGAATGCAAGATTAACCATATGGGATTATTGAATATGCATTATATTGACAAAAAATTTTATTACATGTGTTATGCATAATCAAAGACAGTGATATTATATCATGACGGACATATACATCTAACATATTGCTAAAATTCCTTTTTATAAGGTCAATCCTGTTTCGAAGACAACGAATTTATTAATAGCATTGGACAACGATTGATAGCATATTGATTCATAGGTGACATTGTTTATTTAAGTCTATGTTTTCATGGAATGGAATGTTTGTGTTCTAATGTAATTGAATTGAATGTCTGCGTTTTATATATGGAATTGAATGTCTTGAATTGAATGTATGCATTATTATGGAATGGAATAGACAGCCTGTTTATGAGTGGTTTAAATGACAGTGTTAATATAATGGTATTTATTATTATTATTTCATTAATGGACAATCTATTATATATTAATAGACAATGGGGTTAGAGAGAGGTATTGGTTGCTGCATATAGATTCTTAACCACGATTTTAATAATAAAGGTGTGTGTAATTACATTAGAAATGAAATAAATGTGTGTATAAAGATTCTAGACAACAATTTCAATGATATACAACAACTCAATTAGAGATAATGATTTTGGTAGTGTTGGACAGAGTGAATTTGTTTTATGATTTTCTTATAGAAATATTTTTATGATTTTCTTATTGGAAAATTTTAGCAAATTCAATAATCC
>JASDQU010382427.1:0-11105 GCA_032191745.1 Picea mariana | reverse complement strand
TTTAAACTCTTATTTGTTTCATGAAAAAGATATGGCAGCCATGTTCAATGATATTGAGCATCACAAATCTGAACATAGAGTATTTCTGGGTGTTTTAAAACCTCGGGATGATATATTTTTCCAAGACCCTTTTGCTGATCTTTTGGATTCATTTAATGGAGGAATATGCTATGTCATGAATGTTTGGTCACAAGAATTGATGAAAGGTTTGCAAATCTGTGGTCACCAACAGGTCAGATGGGGATTGTCAGTTTCCTTTTTCATCCTGCTCGAAGAAAATGTGAAAAAGTTTCAAATAAGTAGGAAATTATTGGATTGGCTTCATTGGCATTTTTGTATCATTTGATTCAGTGAAAATTTTTCAGTAGTTAGAGTAGGTGATGTATATAAATAAGCTTGACTTCAAGCATTAGATTACATTGATAGTGTTCAATATGGTTTTAGTTCAGTTCTGAATCCAGTATGGTTTTGACATAAAGCATTATGACTCCATAGCCCAATGGATGAATAAGTAGTTTTTCGTTCCGCAGAAATGCAAGTAAAGGGACAGCGTTCAGGATTTGATAAGTATGATTTCGGGAAGCCAAATGGATGAAGTCACTTGGTCTACGGTTCTTGGCACTTTTAGGAAAGCACCATCCCTAGTTGGAGCCAATGTTGTAACAGATATTAAATCCGACTATGTTGCCCAAAGTACAAATCGGTTCTCATTTATTCACATTAACAAGGGGCTGCTGGCATTGGGAATGTCATCAATGCATTGGGAGCATAGAGGATGCAAAAGAAGTGTTTGATAGAAAGTTGGCATTGGATGTGGTCTTATCGAACACAATGATTGCAGGTTATGCCCAACATGGTTATGGGAAACATGCACTTCAACTCTTTGAGCAAATGCAATGTGTAGGTCTGAAGCCAAACTGCATGACAATTGTCAGTGTGCTTTCTGCATGCAGCCATGCATGTCTCATGGATGAAGGTTACCATCATTTCAATTCCATGGTTAGTTGCTATGAGATTACTCCAATGATGGAGCATTATAATTGCATGGTTGATATTATTAGTCGTGCTGGGCACTTGAATGAGGCAATGGAATTTATAAATAAGATGCNCTAGTTCCAAATTACCATGGACCCTGCAAGCAGGGTCCATGGTAATTTGGAACTAGGAAAATATGCAGCACAGCGTATTCTTGAGATAGAGCCTGAAGACTCTGCTACATATGTGCTTCTGTCAAACATCTATAGTGTGGCTGAAAGATGGGATGACAGAGACGACGTGAGAAAAGGAACCGAATGCACAAATGAAGAAGGCAGGCTATGTCCCAGACACAAACTTTGTATTTCATGATGTTGATGAACTACAACTATGAAGTGATGCACCTGGAGGAAAAACAACATACATTGCCGCTCTTATGAAGAACACAAGAATAATATATGCTAATGAATTGAAAAACTCGAGACTCAAATCTTTGTCTGCGAATATTAATCGTTCATCGAATGGGTGTAACAAACAGCATAATCTGCAACTATGATGGCAAAGAGCTGCCAAAAATGTTGTGTCCGAATTCACTTGATAGGGTGTGGTTAGATGCACCATGCAGTGGCACTGGTATCATTCGGAAAGACAAAAATGTGAAAAGTAGAAAGAATGCTGAGGATATAATGAAATGTGCTTCTTGCAGCAATTGACATGGTGGATGCAGGCTCAAAATCAGGGAGGAAGCATGTTATAGTGGCCACCGAAGAAAATGTGGATTACATCTCTTAATCTACGTAGAGGAAAGATATTTTGGAGACACATGTTGGCAGAAACAGATGTTGTGGATGAAACTAACATTTCCCTTAGAAAATATTGTGTAATTCGCCTTTGTGTATATCTGTTCGTGTACATTGGTTTTGGTTGCCATATGCATTGCCACCTATTGAAACTTCTCTTTACTCCTCCGTCGTTGTTTAACTGCTACTGCATGAATAGTGATAGTTAGACTACTGCGATACCCATAAAAATAAAAGTAAAGTGGATTGGACAAGCAAAAACCAAGACAATGATTTGGAAGAGGTGCCCCTGCAAGCTGATAAGCAGTGGTTAAGCAGATGCTGCCGAATGGAACTTCGGCGAAGCGAATACAGCGGAATAACACTCAGAGAAATACGTTGAAGGGTTCAAAAGACACTCAACCCAATAACACTGACAGAGGCATTTCAAAGAGCAGACCAGCATTGAAGGAATCATCAATACCCCACCTGCCAAATCGATTAGTAACTGCTCGCAGAGCATCTGGCAGTTGCCGAATTCCATCAAAATGCGTTGGAACACTTCAGAGACCTAAACGGATAGTTTTTCCATGGATGACATACGACGTGCCAAATGAGAAGCTCTTTTCCGATGCGATCAGGGTGGGAGACGTTGATTTGGTAAGAAAATTTATAGCAAAAGGATCCAGGCATCTTCAATATGTTGCGGCAGGTGGAACCAATTATTCTCCTGGTTTGAAACTAGCAGAGGCGGTAATTGATCGGTGATCAAATCTTCCGATGTGGTCATTACTTCCACAAATACTGTATACTCTCTATTGTTCAAACAAGATTGACAATAATACTCTGGTAGTTCCCGAAAATAAAATTATTCTGTTAGTTTTCGGGCTGGCCTTTCTCGAAACGGCCGCCACCGGGCTCGCATACTCGGCCTTCGTCTGGTCCACCGTCGTCATCCTCGGAGGTTTCACAACAACTCTAGAAATGATAGACTTCTGGTTCGTTACCATATTGTCGTTGATAGAGAGCACTCGCATCTTCAGACAAAAACGTGAGTTCGAGTGGCGAAGTAATGCCCAGTCGAAGGTTCAATCGATTCCTCCTACCGGGAAGCCATCCATAGTTATAATAGTAGTTGGAATAGTGAACAGGGTGCTCTTCTTACTGCAATTTGTGTCGTTTATCACATGCGTCTTTTTTTCTCTATATATATTAGTCAGGCAATACTATGGTGCAGTTTTAGATAGCAGTACCAAGTATAGGAAAATGACTCTTAACATTTTCTACGGGTTGTCCCTGGCCGACTCGGTTCTATATGTGCTTCAGAAGACCTTCTTGAACTTCAGCAAAAACTATTTGATCCCAAAGGTGACTAAAGAATATGATCTCAACCCTAGTGAATTCCACATTCACCTTTATTTCTATGACATATATTCACGGTGCATCAATCGAAGCTTTTTAGAGGGGTTGAAGATGAATTTTTTGTCATACAACATGGAGCTGATGCTATCGAGTGGTGATGATGAATAGTTGAGGGGGGCTCAAGTCTTGTCCGCCCTTTCAAAAAAAGATGGATTTAGTGTAGAGACATTAGATGCTATCGGAGCCATGCAAGAGGTGCTCGAGAGATTAATCGAGATGCTACAGTACCCTCACCAAATGTACATTTGAATAGAGGTTGCACGGATAATCTCAAATATGGTCAACATAAACCGCCATCTCAGTAAGGTGATAGCCATACCTAGGTTTATGGAATCCATAGTGTCTTTGCTGTACGATAGCAAGGAAATTGAAATCCAGTACCTGGGACTGAAGATAGTCGAGAGCTGGATCGACGACAAGGAAAACTGGGCCAAAATGGAAAGTAGCAGAGACTTACTTCCCAAACGTAAAGGTATGACTGAATTAAATCCCAAACAAGCACCCACAGAGGAAATAGAGCATTAAAGGCAGCTTACTATGGTGAATCCCATCACGAACAGAGTACAAATTCTTCTAGTCCTGTTTTCTTATTCTTCTCGATGAAAGGAAGTGGAAATTTCTATGGCGTGGCTGAAATGGATGGTCCCGTAGATTTTCAAGCAACCGACAGATTGATGTGAGCAGCTGCGTGAAGCCACCAAAGAATAATGTGGACATAGAGGAGATGCATCAACCTTCTGTGGAAGTCAATAATCGGCACACACAGAGAGTAACTCAGAGGATGGAGGATCTGGTAAACACACCGTTAACTATTGAAGATGCACTTGTCGCTTTGTTTGCTCTCAGTGATCACTTGCGTTGCAGAAGTTACGAAGCTGAAATTGGATTCAAGTGAATCTATTGTTTTTATAGTATGCATTTCCATTATAATAACCTCCAAACGCTTGGTAAAGCGATGACAACCAGCATTTGAATCAAACTATACAAAGAAATAATCCATGATTAGTAACGGTTTAAAGTGCTGGCAGAGGCATCTGGCAGACACACCTGGTATTCGCACAGTCCAAAGGAGGCAAACCGGTCCAGATTCTTGGAACACTAAGAGTCTTATTTTTCTTTTAAAAGATTGATGTATGTAAAAGCAGAGGTGGGCGCATGAGCACAAACTGGGAGAAAAACCTCTGTCAAGAGAGTTTCATTGTAATGACTGAGTTTCTTGTAAACCAGATTGGAGTAATATAGACGATTTTTGCTTGAGACTGTGAGATTCATCACGGTTGATTTCTTTCAGCATGTTTTCCTTTTCTTTCGACTGTGTTAAATCTGTTTGGATTGCATTTATGTGTTCCTTACTCGCAGTTGATATTTTCTTTACAATATCTTTATGTCTTCCTTGATACATCACAATTGCATTACATTTTGTTTTCTTCTAACCGATGTGCTTCGTTATACTTTAGTACGACACTACTATAACGAAAGGTTTTGGGTTTTCTGCAATTGTTTATTGCCTTTCCTCTACACCAACTATCAGCTGTGTAAGACCAATCTGCATTTTCAAAATCTGCATATATCCTTTGCTACGTCGGCCTTTCCTTTTTCTTTCCGCTACCGCATCATGATTAATCAAAACGCTGAAAGATAAACTTACTTTGCCTCACTTTTCGCAAGCTATTTAATCTCTGCTATTGTCTCTTTTCTTCAGTTTTCATTTGACTCCATGCCCAATGGACCATTTCCCTGGTTTAACACCCAAACTCCAAAAATCCGAGACCATCATTTACCCATAAATCTGCCCACCTTTTTCACACTACTTAAATTCCTATTGTGACATTGTTCGAGAGATCCCTCTCGGGTTGGAAGGGGCAGCTCCCAATCCAAATTGGTTCGAGGTTTCCTCGGGATTGATTTGTTGCAGCCCATTTCAGTTTCAAGTATCAACAGAGTGAAACTTTCATTTGCAAGGAGTGCAAAGGGACTGCTGCAAGGAGTGCACATTCGCCCACAAGAAGTTAAGTCTTGTGTAGGAATCTGTTGCAAGGGGTGCACATATTAGAAGTTCAACTAAGTGCAAAGTAACCCTCTGAGGAGTCAAAGAGGCCAAGAAATAAAGCTTAGGAGAGATAGCGGGGAGAAAATCTTCAAAGGGAGTGAATCTCTGAAGATCTCACAAGTCATCGGCTAAGATCCATCCAGGAGGTAGCAGGATCGTTGCAGATCGTTGGATCTGGGCAAAGCGCACGAGTTTTAAGTCTCTGTGTGCACATAAGAGTGAGGATTCACTAACTTCCTGAAGATATTAGGGATCATCCATCGTCCAGAGGGACAAGTGGCGTAAGATCCACAACTCCGGAGAGAGAGCACTTCGGAATTTTTGTGGACAAGGAGAAATCGAAATCGCTAAAGAGTTGAAGGTTGAAATAGATCTAGGTCATTGGTTTCCAGGAGATATGTGTCAACAGATCTTAGACTTCGGGGAAAGTCACTTCGAAAGGTTCTGGTCATGGAGTGTGAAAAATTCTTGAAGTCCCGAAGGACGAAGGAGATCACAAACGTCCATTTGAGGGAGACACATGGAGGGCAGATATTACCTTCATTAGTTCAGTGCTCCGAAAGTGTAAGGTTTTGGAGAGAGAAGAATGTCCGAAGCCCAAACTCTCGGAGTCACTGTGAATCATTGATTTAAGCGGGGTTTATGGACATTTGATCCCATTGTGGATTCATCACTTCATCAGTTTAGAACTCCGGGGATTTGCGGAGAAGTGTTTCCGTATTTTGCCAAAGCCAAAAGTCTGAAGAACTTTAGGAGGTTTAGCCTGAGTCATAGCCAAGGTCACACATGAAGAAGGAGATAGCACCCATTAGTGTTATATTTGGAAAAGGGTGGTAAAAAAGAAGGACCATCGATAACTGTCGATCTGAGAACGAAAAAATCGACGGTGGGGAACTATTGTGAGGAGTAGAGGAAAAATTAGCGAATGTGCTAGTTCGCAACTTGCTATTCGCTAGTTCATTGATCTCGTCAGGATAGGGGATCAATGAGCACAATTCAATTGATATAGGGTGAGATCTTTTATGATTGCGGGGATAGAAATCTTCGATAAAGAGAGAGCACATTGGCAGCTCGCAATTACTGTGAACCGTCAATCAACGAGAAATTCGGTAATGATCAAATCGTGACCGTGAAAACCCTGAGAGTGATAACATGGCCTATGTTTGATTGATTTTGATACCAGTAAGGTCCCGAGGAGTTGATCCATCTCGAGAATATCTAATGATCCTTGACCAGGAGGTCGAGCAACCCTGAGGGGAGAAGGGGGTTATGCATCATATCAAAAGCCCTTAAGTCTCAATTTCCACAATTGGAACATCAACCACTTCAACTCATCAAACCATTGAATTTCCACCCAATCCACACATGTGGGCATTAATGTGGATTCTTATTGAGTGCTTTCATGACCATTCACTAATACGATGACTATGATGATTGTTAACGTCCACTAAGAACAATTGGTCTATCAGACCTTAAGAAGGACAATCATTTCATTCCTACAAAGTCCTTGCAACATCCTATGCAATCATGAACCCTTGATCCATCGACATTCAGACAATGAGCATTCTTATTTACAATAATCTTGCAAAGACTCCAAAAGAATATTGAAATGATACATTGACCCTTGATCTCTGTTAGATCCAAAAAAAAGTGGGCCTACTCTTGGACATAATCCTCATTATTGTTATAACCTAAGGAATCATTGAAATAGTCAATCTCATATATTCAGAGGATACCAACCAAGTGTATCTCGAACAAAAAAAGCATTTTCCTAAGTGGTTTCTAGGAGAAGGTCATTGATTGAGACAAATCGATAGTCGTCCGTGAGTTGGCCACAACATTATTTCTAGTTGAACCAACTATGTAGTTTGTGTGTCTAAGAGGTCAGAAATATATGAATTTTCTTAGAAGGAAGCCCTCTTTTATGTATGAGGGAATTGTATTGTGGAAGTGTGAGTGAGTGAATATTGTGTTCTGAGAGAGGAAACTGTGAGAGAAAGAAGAGGAAGTTACAGTGGGTATGTTGTAGGTTGTATCCCTTCAGTTGTTGGATAATAATAAAAGAAGGACCCGACAATTTATCTAGTGGATGTATCCCACACTGGGTGAACCGCGTATATCTATGTCTCTATTCTATTGTGTATCGTTTTTGTTTTTTTTTCGCATTTGTTTTATTTTATTGCTCGGTGATCCTATTTTTCTAACAACTAGAATCAGAGCAAAATATTACTCGCAAGAAAAGAGGGTTCCAGGTTTGAATGGGATCAATGGCGGAATATGGAAAGTTTAAGGTCAAGAAATTTAACGTCCAAAACTATCACTTATGGAAGATGCGGATGGAAGATTATTTATATCAAAAGGATATTTACCTACTGTTGGGTGGAAAAGAAAAAAAATCAGTGAGTATGAAGGACGAAGAATGGAAAATTCTTGACAAAAAGGAATTGTGAACGATATGGTTGTTCCTGGTAGCATCAGTGGCTTTCAATATTTCGAAAGAAAATACAACAGAGGATCTGATGAACGCATTGGATAAACTATATGAAAAAACCTCGGCTTCCAACAAGGTATTTCTAATGAAGCAATTATTCAATATGAAGATGTAAGAAGATGGGTCTATTGTCGATCATTTAAATGAATTCAATATGGTTACTAATTAGCTAAGTTCTGTAAAAGTGGAATTTGATGATGAGGTTAGGGATCTTCTAATATTGTGCTCATTTCCATAAAGTTGGAACGACTCGGTCATGGTTGTAAGTAAATTTCTCTCTGATTCAAACACTATGAAATTTGATGATGTTGTTGGTGTTGTTAGTACTAGATGTCTCACCTAGACTACTATAGGTGTGAGCCTAATACCCATCAGAACACTGGAAAACTAAAAGATTAAATCAGGTTTATGTTCAGGTAGACCATCAAGACTTTGTGAGAAAACAAAGGGAAACAAATTGTATACCGGTAGGCTACCATTGGGCATGGAGTCATAAAAATCTTATAGATCAAAGGAAATCAAACTGTATACTAGAGAAAGGTTTAAATAATTATGGGTAGAACCATAAAGAATATCACAAAAGGCAGAACATCCATTATACAGAAATCCTTTATGCAAAATAAACTAAATAAAGCTTGAACAAAACAAAGATTAATAGACAAGTTATAACAGATCCTCTACTTTTCAGGAATCCATTAATCATAGGCAACCTTTGATCTTCAAAATCTGCATTATATTCAAGTAAGATGATGAAAAATAAATTGAAAACAAAGAATAAAATATGATAAACAACTCTCATGAATCTTTAATGGTATAAAATGTTACATCACATGCCATCAGGCTTACAAATAAACACGCACAGGTAAATTATTGTTTTTGCTCTCATGAGGCTCTCTTGGATCATGAACTGAACCTTTTCCTCAACAAAAAAAAATTATATTTACAGTGTATCATTCCTTCCTACTCTAAAGAGGTCAAATCCCAAGTGGTTGCATTGGATTCCCTTTTCTCTAGGAGTTGTTACAACAACGTGAAACAGAAAATCCACCTAGCTCCTATTTGTTTGGATCTTGTCTATTGTGATAAATGCCTTTTGAAACAGGGCATGCTACTTGATCTGGTGATAAAAAAACAATTCCCTCATGTCCAAATACCTCCTATGAAACCATTCGAACCATTTTTGACAGCTAGAATCCCTCCCATAATTCAGATTTATCAAATTGTTAGAGTTTGCAGCACATCTGCAGGATGTGTTACGGATTTTCCTGTAGATGCTTATTTTGAATTTTCTCTCAAATGACAAACTGGGTCAGGCTGATTTTTGGTCAAAACATCAAAGACATTATGTTTCTCCTCCAAAACAAATTTTAGAAAAACTCAATTCATATATTTCAAGATATGATGAAAATGAGACTTCATGGCATACAAATTTGCTACAAAATCTATGTTACAGGAAATTCCGCTGTGAACTCTTTGTTTTGAGTGTTTTCACCTTTGAAACTTGTTCTGACTGGTATAGTTTGTAATTCATGGATGATTTTAGGGGCTAAATTTCACTCATGGGCTAATTTTCCATGGTTTTTCCAAAAATGAGATTCGCTATTTTAAAAATGATTCGCCCAAATTCTATAGGATAAAATTATTTTACCTTAAAAATCGCTAAAATTTTATTAAAACTATATAAAATCCTTAGAAATTTGAATATTTTTACAAAAATATTGCCAAACATTTATAGTTGGAATATGAAGGATTAGTAAGATTCGCCAAGGTTTCTACATTTTAAAATAAATTTCCATCCTTAAAATCATCCCTGGTTTGTATAATGGTCTTAACCTCTGTCATTGATGAATATAAATCATGTAATACCTATGTATGAAAACCATTATTCTGCAAAAATGCCATAACTTCCATAGTACCTTGCCACATATGCTATTTTGTCCAAAATTTGATGATGCAAATATCAGTGTTAACATTTGGCTCCAAGTGGGATGGAGACCTCCCTAGGAGGCTCCAAGAACCCCTGCAGTTCCAGTGGCCTTAATCCATTTGATTCCTGCAACATGTATCCTTGAGAGAACCTCCGCTCCTTATTGAAAACTAAATCATCCAAATATTGCAAAGCACACTAAACTAAAATCTCACACTTGCAAATGAATTCAAACTAAAAAATGGAATTCTTTTTTTTTTAGCTTATTTCATCCTACCCTAACCAATTGAAATTTCTTCTTGATCAAATCTAATCATCTTTCCTATGAAGCCATGCAAGGAACTAGTTAACTGGTGAAACTCTTGATCTGGATTGGAAAAATGAAGGAATATGTGGCATAGAAAAGTGCAGTTCAAAAAGACATCAGAACCAACATCCACTAAACAAGAATGGTTTGACATATGTAATGCTCAAAGACTCTAATCATCCATAGGGTCATGAAAGTCATAAATAAATACATCTTCTTGTTGTTCTAGTTGGAGATTAGATTGTTTTTGTATATGCCCTGTTTCATGACTGCTCTCAGTCTCATCTATTTGTAAAATTGAAAGTTGTTGTGGGCTTTATTCACTGATTTCAAGGGAAATTTGACTAAAAGACAGTTGATCCTCGTTATTTGTAGCTAGAGAAAACACATCTTCATATTCATAATAATCAAAAACAATTATAGAAAGTAAACTTTCAGAAACCTGATTATTTTCTTCTATTCCAACTTCGTGGGAAAAAATGTCACTTTTAAGATTATCAACCTCTTGATCATCATGAACAGTCTCTTCAATTAGAAAATATTCTTTAACACAAGTATTCCTTTCATGATTATCAAATTTACATAGAAAATCATATTCATGGCAACATTCTGGATAAAGGAAGTCATCTGAAAATTTCTCTATATAAAATGAATGAAAGGAAAAATGAAAACCTTTCAAAGAATTAACACTGGCAACCATAAGAGATCTACACTAGTCACGGGATTTTCCCTCCAAGGAGTGTCTAAACAAATTGATTAGGAAATCTTCATGTATAATTTTCAATTTAAGCATGCACTCGTGAAAATCTAATAAAAAAACAGTCGACGCTTCCCAATCTTCTCCTCTAAACCTAGGAAGGCAGCCTTCCCATTCACTTCTATCGGGCACGGGATTTGGAAAACCAGATATATTTGTGAAATCACAAAATGCATACCTATGAGAAATAATAGCACCCATTTCAAACCAGTGAAGTCGTCAATAGATTCATATGTAATGAAGCTGGAGTCTCCAGGTGTTGAAGGATAAATCCGTAAGTGCAGACACAAACCGATCTCCCCAGATCCACCTGGATCTGGAACAAAACGTGACAGAATATACCGCTTTCCCTAGGTCTAAAGTATTGAATGGACAAGAGAAAAGGATGATGTACTTA
>JASDQU010382426.1:0-11123 GCA_032191745.1 Picea mariana | reverse complement strand
ACAATTTTTGGCCATGTGTCCAAAATTGTTACATTTGTAACATTCCACTTCAGTGCTCAAAGATTCAAACCTGTTGTAACTTCTTTGTGTTTCACTAGGTATTCTTGAGTAACCCCTTTGTGTATGACTCTCAAAGTTGTTATTGTTCCTGTTGTTAGCTCTGCAATTCATAGCTTTATGTCCAAAATTATTACATGCATAACATAAACCAAAAAATATAGTTCGATAAATGGGAGTTGAATATCTTCTAAAAGAAGGTTCTCTTATGAATCCTTCTTCTTCTTGAGCCCTATCTATCTGTTGTTGATTCTGAAATATGAATCTTCTCAGTGGAGGAGTGTCCCTGCAATCTTCCTTGTACATCTTCCAATCCCCATTGATTGTTTCTGCATAGCTTTTTGGATTTGTTTCTTCCTTTATTGTTTTGGAGCTTGATCCCTTTTTTGTCTGATTGTATCCAATTCCAGACTTGTCAAGATGATATTTTTTACTGTTGATAATGTCACCCATAACTTTTGAACTATTCTACATATTTTTCTTTTGAATATCCTTTCTTAGTGTGACAATCTCTGCTTCCAAGTTTCCAATGATCTTGTCCTTTTCTTCTAGTTGTTCTTTGAGTGCTTCTTCGATTCTTTTATCTTCTTATATTTGAACCTTCAATCTTGTGATCATTTGTTCTAGTTCTCGAGTGTTGTTTTTCTTGTCTAGTTTTGCTTGTAGTTTCTTGTTTTTCTTCTAATAATTTCTATGGAACACATTAATTCTTCTCGATAGTAAAATTCTACCTCTTCAATTTTGTCTTTGACTTCTTCATATCCTTATTCAACTTCTTCATATTCTTCTTCGGAGTCTTCTTTGTTAGAATCTTTTACTGCCACTAATAGAACTCTTCATGTCTCACTGTCACTGATTTCATCTTCATCTGATGATGAGATGTCTTCTTTGATGCATAATTTTTTCTTGAAATCTTTCTTTGTAGTTATTTTGCCTTTATATGTGTGTTTTTCTACTGAGTAACCTTCATGATATCTCTTTTTATTATGAGAATATTTGTTAGAAAAATGGCCAATACCATCACAATTTAAAGAAATTAAAGGAATCTTACCTCTATACCTACCATTGGTTCCCTTGTTCAGTCTTTTGATGATTTTGGCCACTTCTTCATCATCTTCTGAGACGTCGTTGTTGCTTCCATATTCTTCTTGCTCCTTTTTCTTTTGATTTAATATTTTGGATGCTTCTTTTATATCTGGGTTTTCCTGTTTAGTTATCATTTCATATGCTATGAAGATTTCATGTAGTTCATCCATTCTTATTGAGTTCAGATCCAATCTTTCTTCTAGTGATGATATCTTATGGTTGAATCTCATAGGAAGATATCTTAGTACCTTTTGAAAAATTATAGATTCTTCAATTTCTTCTCCCAATCCTATGATTACATTCACTGTTTCATCAACTCTTAAGAAGTAGGCTACAATATTCTCATCTTCCTTCATTTTTAGTTGTTCGAGCTGACCTCTGTAAGTTTGAAGTTTTTCTTCTTTGACTTTTATATCTCCTTCATAAATATTTTGAAGCTTGTCCCAAATCTCTTTGGTGTATTTACAATGTGAAACTTAGGTGAATATTGTTTCACTGAGACCATTCAAAAGTGCATTTGTAGCTTTGGAATTATTCTGACCAAGTTTCACTACTTTGTCATTTCTTGGTGGAACTGCTGGTACTGTGTATCCATCTACAATTGATTGCCAAATTTCAAACCCCTGTGCTTGTATATATGTTTTCATTCTTATGCTCCAAAAATCATACTTATGTCTATCAAAGTGTGGTATTCCATTTTTATATGAGTTGGTACTCTCCATGATCTACCTTTCAATGGTTAAACTGATTTATGAAGGAACCCTCTCTGATACCAATTGTTGGATTACTGAGAGAGGGGTGAATCAATAATAATGTAATTATAATATTTTTTCTCCAAATAATCCAGGTGTTATATCAATGTAGAATTATTATCCAATAATGAGAAATAAGAAATGAACAATCACACACATACACAGTACACCAGTGTTTTACGTGGAAACTCAAATCAAGAGAAAACCACATAATGCTTTATCTTATATGTCATCAAGAATTACATTCATTGGAAGCACCAACTTCCTTTGCTTTGCAGCTGCAACTGGAAGGAGGCTCCAACCCCATAGTTTATTAGGATGGAACCTGATGGAAGATCCAACTACCCAATTCTCTGGATACAACCAGAAGGAGGCTACAACCCCCTATGTTCTCTGGCTACAACCACTTGTCCTTTCCCCATCCAACCACCCTGAAGTAGAAGTAGAATGATGAAACCACTGCCACACTATAACTGTGAGATATATCATTGTAAACATGTACCAATAAATCTGAACCATGCATCAACATGTACCTCAACCTGTAATCAAATTGTACCATAAACAAGTGCATCAACCATGCACCAACCTATACCAAACAATATATAACAACCTGTACCATAAAAAAGTGCAACCATCCATGTACCAACTATGTGCCAATCATGTTTCAAGTACTCATCAACTATGACTCATAAATATGTACCAACATTATCAACTATACACTTCATGTATGTGCCAACTCATCAAATACTTGTCTCAACCATGTACCCAACTTGTACCTCAACCAAAAGCCCTCATGAATTCCATCATCCAAATATGATTTGTAACTCTGTAATAGGCCTGGTGTATATGATCACATACCTACAAACCTTTATTAACTTTAACAACAAAATACTATCATTTTCATCAAATGGTTCTTTAGTCTCACAAGAATAGTTTTGGATTAGTCAACAACCCTAACTTGAAATAATCATAACTTTGTACATGTAGTGATTAAAGATATGAAACTGATACGCAATGCTCTTCAGGGTGTTTTATGCAATTCCTCCAGGTGTCACTACTTCTAACCTCTCAGAAAAGGAGCTATGGAAAAAATGGCACACCTTGCTAAATTCTGGCTTATTCTAGAGAGCTACCTTGTAGAGCAGGCCACACACAGACTATTTCTTGAATTGATCTGAAACTATTACACAATATACTACAGAATGTACTTTAAGAAACACATTTATTCTTAAATAATTTGGATCTGTTATGAATAATTTATGAATTTTTTACTCGAAACAATTGTTTTTGACTAGTTTCAGGAGTAGCCATAAACCCTATTTTCCACGGAGTGTAACTCCAAAAATACAACGAACCACAAACTGAATTTTTTACCATAGATACTTGGATATGTTTCCTCAATGGAATATAAATTTTACAGTCTGAATCATTCTATAAAAAAACGTTATTGCGAAAATGGTGGGATGACCTGAAAAAAACATACCTTAGAAAGCATCATCGAAAGAATTTATCCTTCCTTGAATTCCGACCTTCTTTTCTTCACTTCCCTCAGAAAATCAGATTAGATATCATTTGGTTACCTGAGACACCTATAGGTATTCAATATTCTCAAGTGTGTCTTAAATGAGATATCCTTGCCTCTTATTTATACTCTCCAAGTAGCTTCATTAAAAACATATTCTAGGTCACTTTGCTCATGTTCCTTATTTTAGGGTTAACCCACTTCTAATTTCTCCATTAAATTTATTATTGAATTAATTTATTTTGTATTCAATTTGAATTATAGTACACTAATCACTTCACTTTATTATTTACCTTTTAAAATGTCTTAAACCACTTTGACTACTTTGACCTTTTGGGGCTTCTAGATGACATATGAGGGTCCTCCAACTTCGTAAGGCCATAACTCTCAAACCATGAGGATTTATGTGACGTTCCACATACCACCAGAAACATAATGACATGTACTATCCATATAGAATAGTATTACTAGAAAATATATCAAAACACATACCATTATCCATCAAACAAAACTTGGTCCATTACCCAAACCTCGGTTCTCCAACTTCTCATGGCCATAACTCTCTAACCGTGAGGAGTTATGTGACGTTCCACATACTACAGGAAATGAAATGACAAGAAATATCCATATAGTATAGTTTCACTGAAAAATTCACTGGTGTTCATCTAATTATTCCACAAATAAGCATGCGTTCTCTAACCATACTTCTAGGATAACTCAATCCGCAAAGCATCTTCCCGTGAGGGCTTTCACCATAAGGGGACCACTTTGGAGTTCATCCATTTATACTTATTATCAACCATGACAAGATAATAATGAGTCATATTTACATCAAACAATCTTGGGTCCATTACCCAACCTTTTTGCTGCGAGTATTTCTTCAAGGGTTGACATCAATCACAACCAACCTTAATCAACACTTCCCACATTAAGTCTGGAAGAAGATGCAGTCGATGTTCGACATACTCAATGAAATACACGCGATGAAGTTGGAGAAAGAGTTTATTTCTCTCGATCCTCATTTTCTTGATAAAATAGAGGACTATCAAGAACGTATGATAAAAATCTAGTTGAAATTGGCCGAATGTAGAAATTATTATCAAAAGAAATATAAACAACTCACTCAGATGGCCCTCACGAATTTGAGAAAAGAGTTTGACATGTTCATTTTGAATTTCCACACCAATTGGAAAGAACACAAGGAAGACGACAAGGATTACAACTTTGAATATTTATTTGGTATTGTGATCACCGATCAATACAAATTTCTTGAAGAAGCCAAGATTGGTGGTAAAAATCAAGCTCACTTTCTCAAGGAAAAGAAAAATTCAAATCAAAGGGAAATAGGATGGTTTGATACCCCTATCACAGACCTGGATGTGTCGACTATAAACCCAATGCAAAAACAAATGCACCCCATCAAATTCAAAATAAGAATACATGTCAGTACCATGGAAATTTTGAACATTTTGATAAATTATGCTACAATACGAGAGACGATTTAGAGAAGAAGGTTAAGCGCCTTGAAGGAGACATGTTTAATGTTTGGAAACCCACTGATAATTTCACCTTCAAAGTCAAAACTTATCAATTATTGTTGTCTTATTCTATGTGGAATGAATGGGTACTTGACTCTAGGTGCACTCATCATGTGGCTAAGGATGCTTCCTTGTTCACATCCTTGAATGAAGTTGAGGAGAGAAAGATTTATGTTGTTGATGATTTTTCTCTCTATGTTGTTGGTCAAGGTGATGTTTCTTGTTGGCATGGGAGAATTTTTAACATTTAACATGTGCCAAATACCAGTGTAAATTTATCAAGTCTCTTGCCTAGTTAACAAAAATAGGTAATATTGTAGATTTTTTGACAAATCAGTTCTTTGTTTGAGATTTGAAGAAAGGTATGTTGGTTGTTGTTGGAGGGTTTCTCGACTCGAAGGATAATATGTATAAATGTTTTGAGACAACTTGAATTGACACCGAAACGACTACACTTGTTTCTTAGACCCATGGGAGAATTCGAACATGGCATGAATGATTTGGACACTTGAATTTACAAAGTTTGCAATTGACGACAATGAAAAACATGCTTTGTGTTCTTCCTAAAGTGTTTCCCCCTGAAGAAGTCTCTAAAGGGTTTTTTCCTGGAAAGAATTATCAGGAACCTTTTCTCTCTACAAAGGCATGGTGAGAACATATCCTTCTAGAGCTAGTTCACATTGATGTCTTCTACCTCAATATACCTTCCCTAGTAGGTGCAAGATATATTTTAAATTTGATTGATGATATCTCTCATTTCACTTGGGTCTATTTTAGGAAGAATAAGAATCTCTTGTTTGAAAAAATCAAAGAATTCATAACCTTTGTCGAAAAGAA
The DNA here is from genome assembly GCA_032191745.1 of Picea mariana. NCBI lineage: Eukaryota > Viridiplantae > Streptophyta > Pinopsida > Pinales > Pinaceae > Picea > Picea mariana. Next base: position 5,331 of record JASDQU010382426.1, on the reverse strand, counting down.
ATTTTGTCGACTTATCAAGTTCCTAAGATCAGAAAATGGCGGTGAGTCTATCAATCGACTATTTGAATAATACCTACTTCAATATGGTATTGATTAGAAGTGGTTGGTTCCTCACACACCGCAGTAGAATGACGTCATAGAATGTAAGAATCATACTTTATTCGAAATGGAAAGATGTATTTTGTAGGACATAGATATTCCTCCTCACTCCAGGGATAAAATAGTATATTATGCAAACTGTATTCTCAATTGCATCTCAACTCGATCTATTCCTTTTGACTCCAATTGATCTATTCCTATGATTGCAAGAATAAGTTCGATGCAAACAGTCATGATTTCATCACGATGGGATACTTTGAAGAGTATAAGGCCTATCAATTGTTTGATCCTATGAAATGAAAAATAATTATCTGACGAAATGTATGGTTTGATGAGAAGTGTTTTGGAATAAATATGTTGAATTCCTCCTCTATATTAGTGTAGATTGATCACTTTGACGATGTTTCCCACGCTGGTTCTCACATTCCATTTGTATTCCTTCAACTGAACACTTGAATTATGTTCATGTTCTGAGTAGATCATGAATCACCAAGATGATTAGTCTGTCGATATCTGTTTCTATTGGTCTTCCATCTCCATCGATTGAAAATTTTCCAACTTATGATCAACTTTCTATACTGAACAATAGTTCACATGTTTCTTGTCTACTCAGATGGGAAGCCAAGACAATTGAAGATGATGAACTTGATGTTGGTAATATTTCCTTTGGGTGACAAACTCAAAGTCAAAAGAAACATTCTAGTGCAACATTGATGACTCATATACTTGAAACTTCTGATCTTGTTTCCTACTTAGAAGGTCAAGGACAACCTAAATGGGAACATGTTATGCAAACATAAATTTACTAATGTTAGAAGAATCACTTGGGACTTAGTTTCCCAAATGTAAGTAAATAATGTTTTGAAGTGTAGATGGGTCTACATGACCAAATTTACCTCTAAAGGTGTTGTTGACCAACATAAATATCACCTAGTGGTGAAGGGATTTTCTCAACAACAAGGGATTGACTACATTGAGACATTTTTCCCTATTGCAAATATGAACTCTGTTTGATTAATTGCTTCCCTTAATTCCCGATATGGATGGAAATTCCATCATATGGATGTCAAGAGTTATTCTCTTCATGAAGAACTATCTGAAGAAAATTTCATGGATGAAACTACTATTTTTGTGACAGATTCTAACCTATTATATTGACTCAAGAAGTCTCTTTATCGTTTGAAGTAACCTCCTTGATATTGGTATGCTAGTATTGATAGTTTCTTTCTTCAAATTACTTTCAAATGTTGTGAATCTGATCATATATTGTGTGTACTGCATGCCAATGGAGATCTTTGATTATAGTTGTATATGTTGATGACCTTGTGATGCACTCTCCCCCTTCACTCCCGGGGCTGTGCAACCTACCGGTCTTTGATCTTCAAATTCTTGAGACGAATTATCTCTTTGGGATTTAAAAAAAACCAAAACTATTAATTCACACATAGGTCCCCTTGATGTTACTTGCCAACTCGAACTACCTGCAACTCTAGCCTCCGGTGCTTGGAAACACCGATTGTGAGTGCTAGTCTCGCACTAGTTTCTTTCTCCTGTGTGAATGTGGGCTATAATTTGGGGCCATCTCCTTCACCTATTTGGACTCTGCCTATATTGCAACCTCCTCCTATATTTCCTCCCGAAACACATTTCTTTGAATTCACGGGTCTTTGCCATGCGTCTCCCTTGATCTATTGGTCAAGTTGTACTTTGGTATTCATGACTTTGAAAAACTTCACTTACTCCATGCTTACTTCCTCCAGAATTCTAACTCCTGGATTCTTTAATCCATTTTCACATGTCTCCTCCCAATAAAAGTTTAAGATTCACCTTGTGACTTCATGACTTAGATGATCCCACCTTTCAAGACTTCAAAATAATTCAAACTTTGAAATGCCGAAATACCTCATGGATAACCTCGTGTAACTTCTCCCAGATATGACGGTATGAAACGATCCCAATCCCTCCTGGATAGATCTTACTTGTTAATCTCTAGGAAAACTAAAGGGATTCCTCCCTTCAAATATTTCTCGCCACTCTCCCTCCTGAGCTTGTTCTTCGTGAACGTTTTCCCCTTTAGATTTTTCTTCATGACACTTAGTTGAATATCATCCTATGCACAACTTGCAACAAGTCATCCTCCACAACTTAGAATCTTTATGGGAAACCTTCGTTAATTCTTCTAGGATTCTGAGTCGAAATACTCTGTTGCGCACTACTTGCAGACAAACTTATTTCTGGATATCTTTCCAGAACATTCTGAGTCAAAATGGACTATGTCACACACACCTTGTGGAATCTATGCACATTTTTCACATATAAGTTTCACGTTATCTCTTCTGAGCTCATGAGCCAAAACAAACCCTGTCAATGCACTCCTTGTGGACACTATGCACACTTGCAGTTACTCGTAGAAGAGAAACAATTGAAACTTATTTAAACTTCATAGGTTCATACATTCATCCATGTAAATGTATTCATAAACAAAAGAATAATAAATAACAAGGAATTTTAAATAAAATGAATTCTACCATTCATTCATTCAAATAGATATGGAAACTGCAAACATTTGAGACAATACTCCTTCTGTTATATTCATTCAACTGAAAAATACATACATTCATATATTGTGTGTCGGTATCTCTCGACTCTCAGCTACATTGGAAACAATTCTCAATAACTAGAGTGCCAACAACCTCTACTAGTTGACACATACAAAGATTTTATACTAGAGGGGCTCTTCGAGCTCTCCCCTCCAACTATTCTAGAGCTATCCTATTGAATTTAAAGCTATCAACTACTAGAATTTATTACAATAAATATTTGAGTCAGAGAGATAAGAGAGAAATATCCATATATATATTGCAATCTGCAACATTAGAGAAAAATACATTCTCGTATGTCCTCATGAAATCATCCATCTCCAAACATTAAAGATGTTCTTTAATTACATTTCCTTTCAAAATATTTGCATGATACACCTTCTTCAAAATTTAAAATTCACTTCAAAATGCGCGTTGGCACTAAGCTGCCCTCCACTCACACTTTGTTGGCAATGCTCCTACATCACCTTCTCATTATTGGAATTAACATTGATCTCATTCTTATATTGAAGAAATAACTTTTTTAGTCCTTTGACATGACAGATCTTGGTACTCTACATTATTTTTTGGGTCTTCAAGTATTACCATTATGTGATGGTATTTTAATTTCTCAATCTAAATATGTAATAGATATTTTGACAGGTTTACATATGGACAATTTTAAGCCCTATGCTACTCCTTTTCAATCTAGAGTCAAGCTCACCAAAACTTGTAAAATTGTCAAAGTCGATGCTATACTTTATAGAGAACTAGTCGATGGTCTTACTCATCTTACTCATAGTCGACCTAGAATTTTCTTTGTTGTTAGTGTGGTTTCTTGGTTTGTGTAGGATACCATATAAATCCACTAGAAATCAGCGAAACAAATTTTTTGATATCTCAAAGGTACTACTTATTTTGGTATGAAGTATTTTTGAAGTTCAGATTCATTGGTCAACTTCATCGACTTCGAATACGTCAACGATAGTGACGATCGAAATTCCACTTTTGGCTATATGTTTTACTTCAGCACTACACCATTGGTTTGGTTTTGAATGAAATAAAAGACATTCTCCTTATCGACTACAAAAGCATCATATCATGTCTTTGTTTAGGAAGGTAAAGAGGCAGTCTGTATCCACCAACTTCTAGGTTAACTTGGATTTCCTATTTAGACCTCGCCCACAATATACTATGACAATAGAATTTTCATATAGGTTGTTTAGAATCATTTTTTCTAGAGTAAGAGGAAGCATGTTGCGCTCCATGATCACTCTTTCAGACAATTAGTTCATGAGAATGTTGTCTCTCCTACCTATTACAGAACAGATGATCAATATGTTAATATCTTCAAGAAATCGTTATCTGACGCTAAATTTATGACGCACTATATGATGCTTGGGATTCAGAAAAATGAAATTAGGGGGTGGTTTCATGTTAACGTGATTTCACCTCCTAAATCTCCATAGTTGTGTGATGATGGGGGCATGTTGGAACACCAAGTCATAATGGTCCATCACACTTCTCCTAGAATACGTCATTTGGGTGGTTGACCGACATATCAAAATAGTCGGACAAGTGATCAACCAAATCTCTACATTATTCAGTCAAGTAGTCGACACATTTGTCGATCGGACAATAGACCAACGGTCGAAGATAGTCGGTTGTTGGATTGACCAACCGAGTAATGAAATATGATTTGGATAGATGGACAGTCAGGTCAAGCATCCTTGTCGAACTGACTTGATAACATGGATATGACAGAGTCAACTCTCAAAATGGATGGTTATATGTGGACAAGATCCCCCCAATTTCAAATAAGTTGGTTAGATATTGAAGCTATAAATAGTAAACCCTATGGGTGATTATCATGAAGTGATGAAGTGATATCATTGTTTTGTACAAGATTTCTAATATGCATTGTGACGTTCTTATGACAGTGCTTTGTGCTTAAGTGTTGTAATGGTGTCTTCAGACACCACCCTCTTGTATTTTAAATTATTTCCTCTTCAATATCTGCAGTATTATTTGTCTATTTTGTATCAAGCTACACCTAATTTCCTAACACTATAATGGTTAATAAATGAAATATGTATTATTGGATTGTGAATAATAGTGAAAATTCGAAGGATAAAATATTATACATGTAATAAATGAATTTGTGTTGTAAATAAATATGCAAAAATATTAAAAAGGGATGAAATGTGTTAATGGGTAATACAAAGTTATTTTTTTTTTAATACTATTTGAGTAATGAATTATCATGATTGGCAATTATTTCATATTGAAATGAGTTATATTTATATGATGTAGTATGGGTAGGAATGATTTGATAAAGATTGGTTTACAATGACAATGGTTATAAGTATATTATGTGAGACAATACGCATGAGTGAATGATCATCAAGGATAATAATTTTGAGCTAACTAGAAAATAATACTCTCTCAAAAATTATACCAACTTCCCAAACTTGTATATGTTAACTAGGGCTAGAGAGCCTTGCAACATGTCGAAAGTTAAAATTATATATATGTTACCTCTAGCTAGATGTTGATACTAAGAGGGGGGTGAATTAGTACCAAGTACAATTTAAAACCTTTTTCAACTTATAATTAAACCATTCAATTATATCCAATGAGAAATGGACAATGG
>JASDQU010382424.1:0-11198 GCA_032191745.1 Picea mariana | reverse complement strand
AAGTGACGAGTGATTTGCGAGAACAAAGCCATCGATACCAAACAAATTGATTAGGTTCTAAATATAAAGAAGCAATTTGTACCTTTTGTGTATGTGGCACATTATGGAGATCAAAGAATTGCTCCATCTGAAGTATCCATGTGATTGGGTCCTTTCCATCAAACTTTCTCATATAAATCTTAGGAACGTGGTTGGTCTTCAACCCAAAGTTGGAGTTTCTCCATTCTGGATTCACCTTCCTTGTGTCCTCATCATGACTTTCATGGGATACATTTTCACTTTCAGGTGTCTTCTCTGTTACAAAATTTCTCAATACTTCCATGATCTCCCCTTTTAAGCCATCCATCTTAGTATGCAACTTAGCTTCCATTGAATCCATCAACTTAGCTTCCTTTGAATCCATCTTAGTATCCAACTTAGTTTCCATTGAATCCATCTTAGTATCCAACTTAGCTTCCATTGAATCCATCTTCTTTTGTAGTTCATTTATGTCCCTACACATTTCTTCACCTTCATCAAGAGTCCAATTAGGATTTCTGGAGGCTCATTTGGTGTAGAAGGTCCCTTTTTTGGTGGCATGTTGGCCAAATATCACTTTTGAATCTTGATTTTGAAGCGGTTCTGCTAGACAATATTTATTTTGTTCTATCTCCCAAGTTTCGGCCCTTCTGGGTATGAAACTTTATTTTAGGTAGTTCTTTGATATTTCTTCTCTGCAATGCCATAGGTCTGATCAAAATTGGATGTGCCAAGTGGAATTTATGGTAACTTCCTCACAACTTGCCGATTTTTTTCCTTTCCGGGAGATCTCACTTGTATAGCATTCCCCTCAAAAAATAATTGATATCAAATTCTGAAACTTGCATGAAAAATACTACAGACTGTCCACAATCCAATGCAACCAGTCCCACTGAATTTGGATACTCTAGCAAGAAGTTATGATTGTTTTACCTGGAACACCTTCTTGAGACTAGTCAATAGGACTAGTCAAATACCCTTTCTTACACAAGGTGTATCTACAAATTTAAGCTGACCCAAAAGCTAAAATTTTTACCACAGATACCTTACTAATTTCTGTAAATGGCCTCCAGAGTTCAGGGTCTGAAACGTTACAGAAAAGTTTTTATAGCAAAAATTCCACAATGACTCATTTCAGGATGACTCTAGAACCCTATCTTGTACAGGATGTATCTCCAAAATTATAAGGACTCAGGAGATGAATTTTGAACCCAACGTACCTTGATCCATATACTAAATATCCTCCAAGCCATTCCTTCTGAAACATTGTATAAAAAAATTTATAGTGAAAATTCCATGGTATCTCAGATGTAGCAGCGAAACCCCAAGACCTTGAGCTCTAATACCATATGTTAAGAACCAAACATCAATATAGCATAGAAAAACCTCAGGAAAAGTACTCAGCGCCTTGAAAAAGAGATAATTTCAGATAATAAGCCTCTTTGAGGGGGAAACCTCCTTTTACCCCACTTAAATGTTCAAGTACAAGATGATTCAAAATGAAAATGTCTCCTTGGTATATATAGGAGAATAGGAGGTATAATTACAACTAATGGCCTAAAGCTGACATAAATAAAATAACATTACTAATATAATATGCCGCAATTAAGGGGTAATGAGCCAATATTAGGGCTTAACATTTAGAGTAAAAATTCCTTCAAAGATAGGGTGTCCAAACTGAGCATCAAAAACCCAAAAACAATATTTCCAACAGTCTCCATCTTGCAATATTTATCTTGGAAATTTGTAGTCTCCCCTTATTTTTGACATCAATGAAAACAATATTTCCAACCTACATGAATGCTTGAATCTATTGTTTTAAAGAATTGAATTTGAAATCTTAGTGATAAAGGCGAGTACCACCTCTATAAAAACAAAGAGGGGATCTCAAAAATCTTGTAAGAATACCCTATGAGGTTGACTCTTGTCCTTAACAAGAAAAGAGATCAACAACTCCATAATCCCATCCCATTGGTGATAAATTCCAAACAATGGTTCAAATTCCTATCTCACCATGAATTCAAGTATGTGAAGGGGAAGCTATAGTTGCATCGAGATACTTTCCTCACAATGAGAGTGAGAACAGGATGTACATGACATATGTGTATTTGATGAGGCATTCCTTACCTTTGAGTTCATAATTAATTTATTGATTATGGTATGACTTAGTAGAGTGTTGTTCCATTGATCCTAAGCACTCCCACTTTTAGGGATGTATATTTGTTTGTAAGCAAATTGGTGTGTTGATTGTGTTCCCTTAGAACCTAGTAGAAGAATACATTTTGAAATCTTCCAGCCGCTTGAAGAGATCGAGATAATATAGATGCAATCTTCTAATCAGTTGGAGAGGTTTTCAAGACCATCATATTAATAATTGTGCTTAAGTGTCCCAACACCACTAGAGATTGAATATGAGAGTCTATAGCCAAGAGAAAACCTTGTAAGAGGTCATATGCTTTAGCTTGGTTGTTGGAGGAATTCTCTAGGCCCCATGCATATGTTAGTTTAGTTTTTACTCAAGGATAAATGATGATCCTCCCCACACCTGCCACCCCCTAATGCAATTGTTGTTTTTTAATGACTTGTATCTTGGAAGATCCAACTCTAGGATTAGTAATCGATAGTATTTATTTATTTTGTTAAAATTGTTAAAGATAACATGTGCTCTTCTCTCTTATCTTAAGATGTGGATTTTGTGAATTTTTTTATAATAATCTAGTAGTGTTTTCAATTAAGGTAACCATATTGGTTAGGCAAGGATGGCTCATAATACTTATTTTCCATGTATGGATCTTTTGTATTTGCAATGTCATTGTTGAATTCCATCTATATTGTGTTCTTATTTAAATATTAATGAAAATCCATATTTTTTCAATAAAACGAATACACTTCTTTCAATTTTGCTTTTTTTTTTTATCTTGATATATTAACCAATGTATATCATGGTGATATTTCAACCTAAACTTAAATAAATGTGTAATGGATGTGTAATATTTTGACATTATTGGAAAATGATATTAACATTATCACAACCCAATATTAACACTATTAAATTTTCATATTCACATTGTTGGACTATAATAGTTTCAAAATTAAAGCCTAAATTCTAGGTGACTAATTACAAATTTAATAAAATAGGTGTTTTATATTACATGTTGTTATTCATTTTTTCTATGATGTTTAATTATATCTAAATAATATGAAATTATGTTTCAATTTCCAAATATATTTTTCATATTCACATTGTTGGACTATAATAGTTTCAAAATTAAAGCCTAAATTCTAGGTGACTAAGTACAAATTTAATAAAATAGGTGTTTTATATTACATGTTGTTATTCATTTTTTCTATCATGTTTAATTATATCTAAATAATATGAAATTATGTTTTAATTTCTAAATATATTGTGATTAATAATTATATCTAAATAATATGAAATTATGTTTTAATTTCTAAATATATTGTGATTAAAATGATATCAATGTCAAATAAAAGAATGAATCAATAAATCTATAACGATTTGAYTGATAAAGCCTATGGAAGTATACATATCCTACCATCTCTCCTCTAGATTTGAACTTGTAACTTCTTAAGAAGAAATACATGTTCATAACCATTTTTTTTTAAGTAAAAAAGTAGAACCCGCTATATTAAGTTATCAGAGAAATATTGACAAAATACACAGAGATATAGTTTTGAGCCACCAAAAATGTTGTCGGTTTACCGGAAACCAGCACAGTTTGGAAAATTGTTTTGCCCCCTGTCCTGCCCGAAGGAAACCAGGACAGATGGCCATAGGTCAAGTGCACATGTAGCAATAGCATGATTAAACATAAAACAAACTAGCATAGGAGAACCTAGATACCCGGTGACCTGTCGCCCTTGCCTGTCTGCCACGTGGACCTGGCTGGGATGGCGAATGGTTGCGCACAGAATGGACATTTCCTCTTTGTTGGAGCGTTGGAGTACACGTCAAGGAGCAAGTCCAGACGATGTCCCATGAGAAGGGCTCTGTGCTCCTGGTCTGCCATGTGGCCTCGGAGTTCGAACACCAGAGCCAGATGCTCTGCACAGAAGAAAGGACCTTGCAAGTCATTACCTGCATTGTCGAAGATTACGTTCCCCGCTTCCACGTTCATCCCAGCTCTGGCTTCGACCTCAGACAGTTCTGCATCAATCGCTTCCTTCTTCATCCCTGGTTTGGTCTCGTCCATGCTCCCTGCGGCGCAATTCTTGTCCCGAGCTTCGTCCTCAATCGTTTCCTGCACAGCATGGATGGTGGAGCTGTAGTCACCCATCCATGGTATCTCCTCAACGATGCACACAGGGAAATCTTCTGCCGTCTCGTCTTTAGGACCGCTTCCAACCTGGGAGTCCGGCGCCATGGCTTGGGGTTCCGGGGTGGTCACGAATTCCTCCACGAACGGCGTTTCTTCAACATAGCAGGAAGGAAACTCATCCACGGTGCCACCCTCCAGCCTGCTTCCAGGCTCAATTGCCATGGTTTGACTGCTACGCTCTATCCCAGTCTCAGCAATAATGGCATGCAAAGCCAATTGGTCAGTGTGAGCCCTCTTACGAAGAATGGAGGTCGCCATCGACAGAGCGTGCTCTAGTTTCTCCCTCCTTTGCCTCTGCTCTTTGTGGGTGTACCAGGTCGAGAGGCCTACCTCACTTTCTGGTCATGGTTGCCGAGTGGTATATAACAATGTAGAGAGTATGCAGCAAAATGAGAGTGAGCCAAGACGATAAGGAACCAGAGCTGCACCAAAGCTCCCAACCGACGGGGAGGCCCAAAATGAGAGCAAACCAGCTCTGTTCAGGCGCTCGAAAATACAAATTGTCAAAAATTGGATTCGTCTGTCTATCCATAGACCCTGTCATGCTAAGTGCGGTATGAGCGAGAGTTTTCGCGCAAGGGAGGAGTCCCTCCTCCGTATAGCGGTTGTAATGGTCATCTACCATCGTACATGCAGAGAGGATGAGTGGCGGCCATCAGCATTTATGTTGTGGCTCAATGCAGAGCCAGGTGGCGAGGTATTTCCGCATGTCACCCCATCCGGGGACATGTTCGTAACCATTAAGTTCACTAATTGTAAGCATTTTTTATTAAATTAAATATAATCTAATCTAATTTAGAACCATTGAAAATAAAAATAAATTAGTTAATCAATAAATTAATATACTAATTAATTAATTAATATATGAATTAATTAATGATATAATCAATTAATTAACTTTTAGTTTTGTGGATTAATTTTATAATTATCTTCAATCTCATCACAATAAACATCATTATCAATGTTGTTGAAGATGTCAATATAAACATAGTTACCAATGTTGTGAAAGGCGTGGCTACTTACATAACTACAAGCACCTAAATGGAGTTGCAATTATCAACAAATTTTTTTAATTACAAATTGTGTCTTTTTTTTAATTACAATTTTTCTTTTATTCTTGTAAAGTTCTACAACTGGAGTAAATTAATAAGTGGACAACCTGACAAAAACATTCCCCCAAATACAGGAGGAATTTTACTGGAAGTCATTGTTCCACCTGATTGATGGGAACATCTAGCATGTAACTTTATCCCATGTGTTTAGGCCCATTTAATATGATCTAGATCCCGAAATTTCTAAAAAATGAGTGGATCTGATGATTAAGGTTGGTTGTCATTGATGTCAACCCTTGAAGAAAGCCCCGCAGCACAAAGGTTTGGGTAATGGACCCAATATTTTTTTATGTAAATATGACTCATTATTGTCTTTTCATGGTTGATAAGAAGTAAATATGGATGAACTCCAAAGTGGTCCCCTTATGGTGAAATCCCTTATGGGAAGATGCTTCGCGGAGTAAGAGAACCCATGCTTAGTTGTGGAATAATGAAAATAAGGACGATGAATTTGTCAGTTAAACTATCATATATGGATAGTGCTTTTCATTCCATTTCTGGTGGTATGTGGAACATCACATAACTCCTCACGATTAGAGAGTTATGGCCATGAGAAGTTGGAGACCCCAGGTTTGGGTAATGGACCCAAGTTTGTTTGATGGATAACGGTATCAGTTATGATATATTTTCAGATAATACTATTCTATATGGATAGTAAATGTCATTCAATTTCTGGTGGTATGTGTAACGTCACATAACTCCTCACGGTTTGAGAGTTATGGACTTACGAAGTTGGAGGACCCTCATATGTCATCTACAAGCCCCAAAAGGTCAAAGTAGTCAAAGTGGTTTAAGAGACTTTAAAAGGTAAATAATAAAGTGAAGTAAATTATGAGTGTATTATAATTCAAAGTGAATACAAAATAAATTATTCCAATAATAAATTTAATGGAGAAATTAGAAGTGGGTTAACCCTAAAATAAGGAAAGTGGGACCAAGTGACCTAGAAGATGTTTTTAAGGAAGCTACTTGGAGAGTATAAATAAGAGGCAAGGCTCTCTCATTTTAAACACACTTGAGCATATTGAATACCTATAGGTGTTTGAGGTAACCAAAGGATATCTAAGCTGAAATTATGGAGAAAGTGAAGAAAAGAAGGTCGAAATGCAAGGAAGGATAAATTCTTTTGATGGTGCTTTCTAAGGTATGTTATTTACAAGTCATCTCCCCATTTTCGCTATAACTTTGTTTCTATAATGATTCAGATCGTGAAATTTCTATGTCATTGAGAAAACATATCCAAGTTTCTGTGGTAAAAAATTCATCTTTTGGATCGTTGTATTTTGGGAGTTACACTCCGTGGAAAATAGGGTTTGTGGCTAGTCCTGAAACTAGTCAAAAACAGGTGTTTCGGGTAAAAACGTCACAACTTATTCATAATAGATCCAAATTCATTGAAACAAAATGTTTTGGTTAGGGTATAGGCTTTAGTATGCTTTGTAATGGTTTCATATCATTTCAACAAATATTCAGTGTGGGGCACGCTCTACAAGGTCTCTCTCTAGAATAAGCCAGAATTCAACAAGGTATGCCATTTTTGCTATAACTCCTTTTCTGAGAGGTTCCAAGTAGTGAAACTTGGATGAATTGCACAAAACACATTGAAGAAAATTGTGTATCGGTTTCATATCTTTATACATTGTAGGTACAAAGTTATGATTACTTCAAGTTAGGGTTGTTGACTAATCCAAAACTAGGCATGTGAGACTAATGAAAAGTTTGATGAAAATGATAGTCTCTTGTTGTTAAAGTTAAGGAAGGTTTGTAGGAATGTGATAATATACACTACGTCTATTACAAAGCTACAAATCAGATTTGGATGATGAAATTGATGAGGGATTTTGGTTGAGGTACATGTTGAGTACATGATTGAGACAAGTAGTTGATGAGTTGGCACATACATGAGGTGTATAGTTGATGATGTTGGTACATATTGATGAGTCATAGTTGATGAGTAGTTGACACATGATTGGTACATACTTGGTACATGGTTGGATGCACTTTTTTGTGGTACAGGTTGATTATAGGTTGTTTGGTACAGGTTGGTGCATGGTTGATACACTTGTTTATGGTACAGGTTGATTACAGGTTGAGGTATAGGTTGATGCATGGTTCATATTTATTGGTACAGGTTTACATCAGAATATCTCATAGTGATAGTGTGACAATGGTTCCTTCATTCTACTTCTACTTCAGGGCGGTTGGATGGGGCAAAGATAGGTGGTTGTAGCCACCTTCTGGTTGTAGCTAGAGAACATAGGGGGTTGTAGCCAGAGAATTGGGGAGTTGGAGCTTCCCTCGGGTTGTAGCCTGAGAAAATAGGGGGTTGGAACCTCCTTACAGTTGCAATTGGAAAACAAAGGAATTCGGTGCTTCCAATGAATGTAATTCTTCAAGACATATAAGAAAAAGCATTTTGTGGTTTTCTCCCGATTTGGGTTTCCACGTAAAACATTGATGTACTGTGTATGTTTGTGTTTTTTCATTTGTTCATTGCTCATTTACTCTGCAGTTATTGGATGATAATGCTTCATTGATATAACACTTGGATTATATGGTTAAAAATGATTAAATTTCTCTATTACTGATTCAACCCCCCTCTCAGTAATCCAACAATTGGTATTAGAGCAGGTTCCTTAAGGAAACAGTTTAACCACTGGAAGGAGATCATGGATTATTCTGAGAATGGAGTACCAATGTTTAATGGTCAGAATGGTTTTAAGCATGAGATGTGGAGCATGAGGACGAAAGTATTTTTACATGCACAGGGACATTATATTTGGCTATCAGTTGTTACAGGATATGATAGTTCAAAAAGGGAAAAGACTGTAGCCAAGAAGGAATTGAGGAAGAATAAAAAAATAGCAATGGATTTCATCTGGAAAGGATTACCTAATCCGGTAAGAGAAAAGGTTGGTAAATGTTCATCAGCAAAAGAACTTTGGGATAAGTTACATGACATATATTCTTCATCCATCACAGATCCAGAAAATGTGAAAGAAGATGCAAATACAAATCAAGAAGAATTATGTTCACCATGTCAAGAAGATTCAGAAGATGAAGAGTAAATAATCACCGGAGGTATGTTGTTTTGTGTTAATTGTGAAAAATGCGAACATCTTGAAATAGAATGCCATGAAGGAAATGAGACAGGAAAAATAATTGAAAAGGAAGACAATTATGAAGAAGAATTGACTAGTGCTTTAGATGAACTAAGAGAAGAAAACAATTCACTCAAGAAAGAATTGACGAAACAAAAGGAAAGTGTTCAAATTTTTGAAGAAGCCCAACAGGTCATCGCGAACTTAAGAACTCAGCTAGAAGAAGCCAAAAAGATCGAAGAAAATCTTGAATATCAAAAACAGTGTTTGGAAACCAACATAGCAGCACAGAAGGAAGAAGCAGAAATGAGAGAGAAGATATTGATAGATCATCTTAAGGAAAGAACTAACGATCTAAACCAGCTTGAGGCATAGTTTGGTCAAGAAGAGAAAGGACTTGAAGAAGAAATAATCAAATTAAAAATTCATCTTGAAGAAGAGAAAAGAACAGAAGCAGTCATGAAGTCTCAGATAATGAAGAAAGAAGAAGAGGTTGAGAAGCTTAAAGAAGAAATTGTCATATTAGAAGTAAAATCACCAAGCTCAACATTAATGTTGAAGAGATAGAAACATCCACATCAATTATAAAGAATGAAGAGAAGCACTTTAGGTTGCTAGAAAAGAAGAATGAAGAAAATAGAAATAGTTATGCAGAAGTACTCAAAGGAAGGAATCATGGTCAGCCAGAATCTAAGAAAACTATCAAAGATACATATTCAAGGGGACCATCCATGTTCAAGACACAAAGAAGCTTCAATCATGATCATGATCAGTCAATGCAAAAATTCAGAAGGACTACGCCACAAAGAAGATCATTCACTCCCAGGTATGAAAATTTATTTTATGGTCATTGTTTTTAATGTACTAACTTTGGACATAAGGTTACAGATTGCAGGACTTATAAAATAAATGTTCAAGCAAGAAGTGCCTATGTGGTCGTACGTAACATTGAGTGTTACAAATTTCATAACTATGGACACATAGCCAATGATTGTAGAAGCATGATCGATACTTCCATGAAAGAGAATACTGATATCAGATATAAGAAAGTATGGATAAGAAAACAAGAAGAACAGGTGAACAAAGACAAGGTACCAGAGATCACAAGATTGGCAATAAAACGAGATGAAGAAAATTCTACAAAGAAAAAGAAAGATGTCAGATACATAAAGGTTTGGAAAATAATTGAAATAAAGAAAGAGAAAGTAAATAAGGAACAGGTTCAAGAGATTGTACTTTCAGGCATTGCAGTGAAATATGAATCCACAGATAGAAAGAAAGAAGTCAAAGCTTAGAGAGATAATGAATCTACGCATGAAGATGATGATGAATCTACCAATGAAGATGATGATGAATACACATCTGAGCAGGAATTTTTCTGAGCCATCCGACTTAGAGACTCCCAAGTAATATGAATATTAGACAGGGGGAGTCTATGTGATAGTTGTGACAGACCAAAGAACCATCCTTTGAGTAGCTTGCAGAGTTTGAGAAGACAGATTCAGAGCAATCAGTTAGCAGAAGTACAGTTTGATAGTATAATGATAAATGGGTTAGCATTATGGACAGTTGTGCAAGTAGAGTCTTGGATAGTATGGACAAACATGGATTCGTAAGAACACTTAGCAAGTTTGGATAGATATATGATAGTGGACGAGAGAATGGATTCATAGATTGATTCAGATAATGGTTCGAAGACAAAGGAACATTATCATAATGGATGATAATTACACAGGAAATGGCTCAAACAATGCTAATGGATTACAAATTGACAGATATTTTTTGGAAACAGGCAGTGCATACAGCAGTTCACATTCAAAATAGAGTAATGCTCAGAAACAACACTGACAAAACTCCCTACAAGCTATGGGAAGGATGTTGGATCATGTTGTCATTGATGCCAATGGTTTGTCATTGATGCCAATGGTTTGTCATTGATGCCAATGGTTTGATTACTTGGGAGATTGTTGGATCATATGTCATTGATGTAAATGGTTTGGTTTGCTTGATGTCATTGGTTGATGTCAAGTAATTGATTGATATGATTCTCTTGATGAGAATGTTATATGTCCAAGTGGAAACCAATCGATGTAAAGGTAAACAAATGGATGAACTCCAAAGTGGTCCCCTTATGGTGAAATCCCTCACGAGAAGACGCTTTGCGGATTGAGTTATCCTAGAAGAATGGTTGCAGGACCCATGCTCTCATTATTGTCTTATCATGATTGATAAGGTGTACAAATGGATGAACTCCAAAGTGGTCCCCTTATGGTGAAAGCCCTCACGGGAAGACGCTTTATGGATTGAGTTATCCTAGAATAATGGTTGGAGGACCCATGCTTGTATGAGGAATAACGAGATGAAGATCAAGGAAATTGTTGGTGAAACTATCCTAGATGGATAGTGCTTGTCATACCATTTCTGGTGGTATGTGGAACGTCACATAACTCCTCCTGGTTTGAGAGTTATGGCTTTACGAAGTTGAAGGACCCTCACATGAAGGCTTGAAGCCCCCAAAGTCAAAGAAGTCAAAGTGACCTAAAAGAAGAAATGATAAAATAAGGTAAAAAAATCAAGAAGGAATATTTATAAAAAATGGTTAACCCTAAAAATAAGGAAAATAGGTT
>JASDQU010382418.1:0-11137 GCA_032191745.1 Picea mariana | reverse complement strand
TGTCAACTTCTTCTTCAAGCTTCTCAACCTCTTCTTCTTTCTTCATTATCCGAGACTTCATGACTTCTTTTGTTCTTTTCGCTTCTTCAAGATGAATTTTTAATGTGATTATTTCTTCTTCAAGTCCTTTCACTTCTTGACCAAACTCTGCCTCAAGATGGTTTCGATCGTTAGTTCTTTCCTTGATATGATCTGTCAATATCTTCTCTCTCATTTCTACTTCGTCCTTCTGTGCTGCTATGTTGGTTTCCAAACACTGCTTTTCATATTCAAGATTTTCTTCGATCTTTTTGGCTTCTTCTAGTTGAGTTCTTAAGTTCTCGATGACCCGTTGGGATTCTTAAAAAATGTGAACACTTTCCTTTTGTTTCATCAATTATTTCTTGAGTGAATTGTTTTCTTATCTTAGTTCATCTAAAGAACTAATCAATTATTTTTTATAATTGCATTCCTTTTCAATTAGTTTTTCTGTCTCATTTCCTTCATGGATTTCAATATGTCAATGTTTTTCACAATTAAAACTAAACAACATACCTCTAGTGATTATGTACTCTTCATCTTCTGAATTTGCTTGACATGGTGAACATAATTCTTCTTGATTTGTATATGCATCTTCTTTGACATTTTCTGAATCTGTGATGGGTGAAGAATATATGTCATGTAACTTATCCCAAAGTTCTTTTGTTGATGAACATTTACCAACCTTTTCTCTTACCGGATTAGGTAATCCTTCCCATATGAAATCCATTGTTATTTTGTTATTCTTCCTCAATTCCTTCTTGGCTGCAGTCTTTGCCCTTTTTGAACTATCATATCCTGTAACAACTAATGGCCAAATATAATGTCCTTTTTCTTGTAAAAATACTTTCATCCTTATGCTCCACATCTCATACTTAAAACCATTATGACCATTAAACATTGGTACTCCATTCTAAAAATAATCCATGATCTCCTTCCAGTGGTTAAACTGTTTCCTGAAGGAACCTGCTCTAATACCAATTGTTGGATTACTGAGAGGGGGGGTGAATCAGTTATAGAGAAATTTAATACTTTTTAACCACATAATCCAAGTGTTATATCAATGTATCATTATCATCCAATAACTGCAGAGTAAATAAGCAATGAACAAATGAACAATCATACACATACACAGTACACCAGTGTTTTACGTGGAAACCCAAAGTGGGAGAAAACCACATAATGCTTTATCTTATATGTCTTGAATAATTACATTCATTGAAAGCATCAACTTCCTTTGTTTTCCAGCTGCAACAGGAAGGAGGCTCCAACCCCCTAGTTTCTCAGGCTACAACCCGAGGGAAGCTCCAACTCCCCAATTCTCTGGCTACAACCAGAAGGAGGCTACAACCCCCTATGTTCTCTAGCTACAACCAGAAGGTGGCTACAACCACCTATCCTTTCCCCGTCCAACCGCCTTGACGTATAAGTATAATGATGGAACCACTGTCACACTATCACTATGAGATATACTGCTGTAAACCTGTACCAATCAATCTGCACCAAATAAATTGTTCCAATAACCTGAACCATGCATCAACCTGTAGCTCAAACTGTAATCAACCTGTACCATAAACAAGTGCATCAACCATGCACCAACCTGTACCTCAACTTGTACCATGAACAAGTGCATCAACCATGCACCAAACCTGTACAAATAACCTGTCACAACAACTTGTCCAAACAACCTATCACAACAACCTGTCTCATCAATGTTATCAACAAAATCAGATCTACTCACCAAGATAAATAACCAAGACAACTCTCAAAGATGTGCATCGACCAAGAATAACACAACAACTCTTAATCATCACCAAGATCAATATGTGCCTCTAATAATACAAGTATGCTCATCCATAAAACATGTGTCAACAATACTACTAACAAGTGCCTCCAACCATGTGCCAAGTATGTACCAATCATGTATCAACTGCTCATCAAGATGTACGAACATCATCAACTATACACCTCATGTATGTGTCAACTCATCAACTACTTGTCTCAACCATGTACCCGACATGTACCTCAACCAAATGTCCTCATCAATTTCATCATCCAAATATGATTTGTAACTCTGTAATATACCTGTTGTATATGATCACATACCTTCAAACCTTCCTTAAATTTAACAACAAGAGACTAGCATTTTCATCAAACTTTTCTTTAGTCTCACATGACTAGTTTTGGATTAGTCAACAACCCTAACTTGAAATAATCATAAATTTTTATCTGTAATGAATAAATATCTGAAATTGATATACAATGTTCTTTAGTGTGTTTTATGCAATTCCTCCAGGTGTCACTACTTGGAACCTCTCATAAAATGAGTTATGGTAAAAATGGCACACCTTGCTGAATTTGGGCTTATTCTAGAGAGTGACATTGTAGAGCGTGGATCGCATGAAATATTTGTTGAATTGATATAAAAATGTTGCCCAACATACTAAAGAATATAATATAACGAACATATTTGGTCTTACTGAATTTGGATTTGTTATGAAGAAGTTATGACGTTTTTACCCGAAACACCTGTTTTTGACTAGTTTTAGGACTAGCCACAAACCCTATTTTCCACGGAGTGTAACTCCAAAAATACAACAACCCACAAGCTAATTTTTTTACCACAGATACTTGGATATGTTTCCTCAATGGCATAGAAATTTCACAGTCTGAATCATTCTAGAAAAAAAGTTATTGCGAAAATGGTGAGATGACCTGAAAAAAACATACCGTAGAAAGCATCATCAAAAGAATTTATCCTTCCTTGAATTCCGACCTTCTTTTCTTCACTTTCCTCAGAAATTCGTTTTAGATATCCTTTGGTTACCCCAGACACCTAAAGGTATTCAATATTCTCAAGTGTGTCTTAAATGAGAGAGCTTTGCCTCTTATTTATACTCTCCAAGTAGCTTCCTTAAAAACATCTTCTAGGTCATTTTGCCCACTTTCCTTATTTTAGGGTTAACCCACTTCTAATTTCTCCATTAAATTTATTATTGAATTAATTTATTTTGTAATCACTTTGAATTATAGTACACTCATCACTTCACTTTATTATTTACCTTTTAAAATATCTTAAACCACTTTGACTACTTTGACCTTTTGGGGCTTCTAGATGACATGTGAGGGTCCTCCAACTTCGTAAGGCCATAACTCTCAAACAGTGAGGAGTTATGTGATGTTCCACATACCACCAGAAATGGAATGACATGTACTATCCATATAGAATAGTATTACCTGAAAATATATCAAAACCCATACCATTATCCATCAAACAAACTTGGGTCCATTACCCAAACCTGGGTTCTCCAACTTCTCATGGCCAAAACTCTCTAACCGTGAGGAGTTATGTGAAGTTCCACATGCCACCAGAAATGGCATGACAAGCACTATCCATATAGGATAGTTTCACTAAAAAATTCACCGGCATTTATCTCATTATTCTACAAATAAGAATGGGTTCTCTAACCATTCTTCTAGGATAACTCAATCCGCAAAGCGTCTTCCCGTGAGGGATTTCACCATAATGGGGTCACTTTGGAGTTCATCCATTTCTACTTATTATCAACCATGAGAAGAAAATATGAGTCATCTTTACATCAAACAATCTTGGCTCCATTACCCAACCTTTGTGCTACGAGGCTTTCTTCAAGGGTTGACATCAATGACAACCAACCTTAATCAATAGTTACATCCCCTCCCCCTTATTTTTTCATTTTCCTTAGAGAACAACATAATATGATGTACATGCATATTGGAATGCTAGACTCTCTGGAATTTAATCAACATGTAAGCTCTTTGACCCAATATCACATAGACATTCCAACCCAAACATATATACATATGCACTCCAACCTAAAACCATATATACATAGGCACTCTAGTTTGAAACAATACATAATGTTTTTACAATTTATGTGCAACAATTCCAACTGACAATCCCTCTTTACCCCCAGTCTACACAACCTAAGGAAATGTACCCCATTCTCTGCTTCCTAGTCCCTCAGGTTGTACCACTTCCCTCTAGGGATTCAACATAGACCGGCTAGGAGGTCTCGGAGATGTGGCTTCAAGAATTCCAACTGCAACCACTTTCATAATTTGTCGATTTCCACAACAATTCCAACCAACAAACTCTCTTCCCCACAACTTGCACAACCCAAGGAAGTGTACCCCCTTCTTTTCACTATAGTCCCTCATGCTATACCACTTCCCTCCAGAGCTCCAACACAAGGTTAGACACAAAATTTTAGAGTTGTGGCTCCAGGAACTTCAACTGTGATAATGGAATATTCAAACTTTCAAATAGTTGCAAATGTGATTCCCACATTGCATCTTTAGCTCCACTTTACTTCGTTCAAGCTGCAACAAGTCCACTAGAATTTTATCTTCTCTTATCTTCTCTTATCTTCTCTTATCGAGCTCTGCTTCCTTTTAGTTGTAGCTGGTATTTCATTCATTTTGTCTTTGGAATACACCACCTCTTGGTGTTCTTCATTTTTCAGTTATCTCTACAACATCCACCAAGAAACATACATGTTATAGTTAATTTCAAATAGAAATTTATCATTTACAAGAGTTCCCAACTCCACAATGTAAACATTTGTTCAAAATTAAGTTTGCAATCATAATTCAATGATTATCTGCATGGTTGTCATGTGCTTCACAAAGGTGCCACATGAAAGAATTAAACTCATTGTTCTTTCTTGACACACTCTCATGATTTAAGCCACTATGCCATATTCACTATTATGTTACCTCTTCCTTTCCATCCTCACCTTCCATGCTTAGGAATCCCCTTCACTACTACACAATCCCTCGTGTGATCCATCATTTTTCAAGGTTTTCTTGCGCAAGGAGAGTGCCATCTCACTATTAGACTTCCACTGGAAATATGTAACCTATGGAAATCATAGGGTTCCAATGTCCTAACAATAGCCTTCTTCACGAGATTCTCAACTTCATTAGCGATCACCTCATTTGTATCACACACATATAATCATCGTAGCAATTTATTTATTAATTTTTCAAATTTGTTTCATATATTAAATCAAGTTTCCCAAGCATGATATTTCTTCTCAAAATGTTTGGCTCCTATAGAAATAATCACTGGTCATGCTGAAGGCACCATTTCATATCATTATACCATGAATTGTCGATAGATTGAACATAAGGAGATTGTTGTGCATAGAGTGTTGGTTCTTATTTAACATAGTTACCAACTTAACAAGAACTCTACATTGTTCTCGTTTTTTTGGGGTTCACATTTTTCACCCCATTTTTAAAAATGGTGCTACTAGTAGCAACCCCCTCCCTTTTTAGATGGTTTTTTGATATTGCATGTGTCATAAGCCCTGGTTTTGCTTGGATTTCTTTGTAGGCTAAAATAAGGCTTGTTATGTTGCTTAAGGTTTACATAATATTAGTCCACTTGTTATTGGTGTTTTTTATTAATAAATTATGGAACCATATACTATTCTTCTTATTCTGAGAGTACATATTATAAATTCTATGTCTCCCCACTACTGTTCGAAATCTAGCTTTGGTGGGTTTTTCCCAAGGTGACACCAAAGGTATTTATCCTTTCATGCGTGCATCCTTAGCCTCCTCCATGGAGATGATCCACTGAATTCATAGTGTTGGGTGCATGCCAAATTTGAGGGAAAATCACGACGTGGGAGGCGGATGTGCATGCAGAAGAACTAACACATGTAAGGTAAACACGCATGCAGGAAAAGAAACAGGTACAAAACAAACACGCATGTAAAAGAGGAAGGAATGTGAGGCACATATGCAAGAAGACCTAGCTATGATAGGGTTAAGGTTTTGGTAAGAGTATGTAATGACTGGTAAGCCAAAAATATGTATAATTAGCTACATAGGAGGTATAGGTAAGGGATTCGATTATTCTTGTTTAAGAGTTCTGTTGTTCTGTGGTTTTGAGCAGGAGGTCATGTTGATTATCATTGTATCATATTGCCACTACAAGCTATTTTTGTAAGATGTTGAGCTAAGGAGAGGGATTAAGGTGGATCTTGAGGGTTAGATCACAAGCTGAGTATCCTGGTGCGATATAGTCCTCTTCATTGTAAGATCTCGATCTGTTTTGATGGAGAGTTGTAATGTGTGCGATGCTATAGTTTTGGACTAAAGATAATAAAAGAGCAGAATAGAAAAATATTTGTGGACGTATCCAAAGAGGGGTGAACCACGATAGACCATGTGTTATGTGACTGAATGTGATGTATCTTCTTTGGTGTTGATGAGTAGATGTTAGATAAATGAATGAATTAGTTAGGTCTAATATTTTTATATGCATGAGTAAGAATAACAATATAATAAATCTAGATGTATAAGCTAGTAAATGAATGAAGATCATAGAGGGTGAAATCACATATCCCCACTCATTCCCGGGCTACAAGCATCTGAGTGTTGCAACCACCCATAAGAACTATCTCGGGTGAGACTGCGCAGTGCATCCTGTGCATTGTGTTTCCTTCTGGGTTACCAGGAGGGATGCTAGTTTCTAAGGAGGGTTTTGTTGGAAACCAAAGCAAGACCTAAACCTGGGTCAACCCAAGAATGATATCCAGAATGAAGTAGAAACCAACAAATGGTTCCGTTGTCGATTGGAACAAAAAGGGATTGAGTGAATGAGATTTGCTAAAGAGTCGTGAAGATCTGGTGACACAATGTTAAAAGAATGAGAAGATAAATGGGGATTTTGAGACCGTGGAACCCAACGAAGGTAGAGATCAAGAGCTGGTTGAAAACAAAGGATCTTGAATTTGCGCAGAAAGATAATAGAAACCCGAAGTTAACACCACACAAATATTTGGACAAGTACATATTCATTAACTTGCATAAGTATTTTTCTGTGATTTCCCGCATGTGTTGCAGTAGTGGATATTGAGGTTGAAATAAAACCACCCTACAAATCAGATCTGACAGCTAGAATGGAATCCTGTTGATATCATGCAATTACAACAAGTTGACAATAAATTTACGTGTGCAATAGATTTCTAGTTAGACAACATTGTTGCAGGATTTATCACAGAATTTGCATTAGATACTGCGAGGTCTTACAACGCAACAGAGCAAGAGTTCCTGAAGGGACCTCGAGGTAGGTATATCAGATCATTGTATACTTCCATCAAGATGTTACTATATAACAAAGGTGTAATGACAATGGCCTCATACATCTAAACTTCCCTGCGTGCATGGGGGAAGCACTAAAAAGAGACAAAGAAATGGAGGAAGAGATGGATAAAGAAAAGAAGGAGGAGGAATTGGATCCAATCATGATGGAGGAATATCATATCAAGCATATCATGGAAACAACTGGAAGAAGGCGCAGTGGAGTACCCTACCAATATAAGATGAACAATAAGAAGAGAGCCATAGCTGCGAGGGAAGGCTTGTCAAGTGATGAAGAAGAGGTAGAGGATCTCTGGGTTGTGGAGAAGATTGAGGAAATCCTGCACGTGACATATGAAAGGAAGACAAGAGGTCCAAGAGAAGAAACTAGAGGCAAAAATCCTATCCATATCAATGTCAGTGTGGAACCCATAAACCCATGTGCAACCAATACACCAGAAAGAACACTACCGTTTAGTCAACCGAATTTCAACGGAAGAAACACAGCAAGAAGTACATCTACATAGGGAGCAACAACTGGGGGAGCCAATTCTAAAAGTATTAATCAAGGATCTACACCATGTGAAGGTAGTATTTCAACATTCAGGATGACAAGATATGATCCCACCATCAGGTTACCAGAATTCAAGGGAGAGGTGTCGAAGGACCCTGAGAAGCACTTCTTCATTTGTGAAAAGATCTGGGAAGCAAAGCAAATCACAGATGAGGATACCAAACTGGCACATTAGCCATCACGCTAAGAGACGATGCACTGGATTGGTACATGAGCTTAGCTGCAAACAGTCCACGAGGAACAACCAGAATGATTGTGAATATCAAGAATCTGCTGATAAATGAATTCCAAAATCCTAGCTCAGAGGATTAATACATGAATGAGATGATAGAGATCATGCAAAAACTAGAAGAATATGTGTGGGAGATAGACTAGAGATTCAAATGATTGAAGGTAAAGCTGAAGTATGTCATGAAAGATATACAACATAGACATCTATTTGTGAATTCACTACTACCACACTTGAAATACCCTTTGAGACAACAAAAGTTTCAGACCCAGGCAGAGGCTTTGCAGGCTGCCTTGCAACTAGAAGAGAACCAATATCAGAAGACAGATCCAACAATAGAGGAACTCAAGGAAGACCTAAAGAATATAACATTTCAATGAAACTAGAATAAGAGTAAGGACAAAAGAGAAGTTGTTTGGTGTACCACATGTAAGACAGAGGGACACCAGAAGAACAAATTCCCAACATTCGCACAATACATGGAAACAGTACTACCAAACTCTTTGTTGACATGAGGACTATGGTATGAAATATGTAAGACACATGGGCATGATCCCTACGTCCAATGATGTAGAAAGACCAGACAGTTCCTAAGAGTTCTTATTGCAACTTTTGCAAGTCAGTAGGCCATGACGACAAAGATTGCAGGACAATGGAGTGGATGAGGAAAATAACATCAGACACCTATAAGGTGTAGGAAGAGATGTTTATAGGGCAAGATTCACCACATTCTAACCAAGCACCGACCCCATATAATGTTGCTCCACAAAAATATAAAACTGTGCAACCGCAGTATAATCCCGTACAGTATAACTAGGTGCCACAATGCAATGCACTGTGAGGAGA
The DNA here is from genome assembly GCA_032191745.1 of Picea mariana. Taxonomy (NCBI): domain Eukaryota; kingdom Viridiplantae; phylum Streptophyta; class Pinopsida; order Pinales; family Pinaceae; genus Picea; species Picea mariana. Next base: position 2,333 of record JASDQU010382418.1, on the reverse strand, counting down.
TCGAGCTAGCTATAGAGGTGGAGGATGAGGTAGAGGAGGCTTTGGGAGAGGCAGAGGACCGGTGGTATGCCATAACTATTAACAACGAGGACACTATGCAAGAGCATGCCCACTTCCACCTGCGACATGTATGTATTGTCATGCATCCGACCATGATACAAAAGATTGTCCGACACTATTGGGGAAGATCCATGAAAAGAGAAATTAGAATAATCAGAATGTTCAATGGATTTCTGTAGAAGTAAGGGATGATGGAAGAAATATCAACATAGTCACATGAGGAGGAGATAAGACAATAGATGATGCAGTAAGACAAGATCCAACACAACACCAATGGGTAAAGAAGTTGAACCAATGAAGCAGTTTGATGCGCAAAACGAAAAGGAGATATTAAAGAAAGCTAGAAAATAATTCTTGAAGCGAGACATTGCATCTACATGAAACACACAACATACTCAGGATGTACCAATGTACGATATGTATTCATCACTGGATCACACTAATGAAGCATAATCCATAGGACAAGTAAGTACCATAAAGGCTTTTATGCAATCCCGTGTTAAACTACTAAATGATCCGCCATCTGTTAAAGTGTTAGAAAATATGTTAGAAAGATGTAGCACAGATGTAGAGAGAAAACTAGAACATAAAACAATTAATCATCTACATACAAGGAGAAGGAAAAGCAAAGAATTTAGATTGAATGCCAACATTGGAGGTTTCAACATGGGAGATATTATATTGGATTTAGGCTCTGAAGTGAATGTATTACCCAAGAAGACATGGAAATGTATGGGAGAGTCCACATTAGGATGTTCACCTATTCAATGAAAACTAGGAAATCAACACAGGGATCTGCCAATTGGGAGGCTAAAGGGTGTGACAATAGATCTGGATGGAGTGCGCACTAAAGTTGATTTCGAAGTAATAGAAATAGTGGATGACACAACACCTTATCCAACATTACTTGGATTGGATTGGGCGTTTGATAATCAATCCATAATCAATTTGAAGACGAGGAATATGACATTCGAGTCTGAAGAGTATAGAGTCATTGGGCCATTAGATCCATTAGAAGAAGAAAGGTTTGTAGAAACCAATTGTTTAGACCTGGAAGAAATTAGCCAATTATACAAAACCACAGTGCAAGAACAAGATTATGTGAATCCAACTATAGATGGGGTACTCAGTTGGAGAAGTATCACATCATGTGTGTCAAAATCAGATACAAGGATGGAGAATTGGCAGCAGATATTACATGAAGTCTCCACAAGAAGGTGCATAATAATAGACCGCGCAGTAAGATGGGTAGGTATAGAGATAAGAGAACCTCCCAACTTTCATGGGGTGAATAACTTAGAAGAATTCCTAACAAGATACGAAGATGAAGTGTTAGAAAATCAAAGGCTCTTAGCCTTGGATATATCATGCAAGGAAACACCTGCAATATGGTGGGGTGCACACAAAGAGACAGTAAAGGATTGGTACCAATGCAAATGATTACTGCGCATCAGAATTGGCGCATAACAGGGAAGAAAACAACTACAAAGATATGACGGACATGGGATACCATGAGAACACTTGGATAAGTGCATAACACTATGGAGAATGAAACCACTATAAGAATGGCCTCATCACTTTATTCACACATTGGAATGGATTCCAGCAAATTGGTAGGTAGACCAGGAACTACGCAGAGGCACTGCAGAATGGACAATGTTACAACGGAATTTTACAGTCACTTTCTCATTTGAACATGAGAACCCCAACATAGATTCAACATTCAAATAGATCAGAGGGGTAATATTCATTCAAGAACCAGAGGTTGAACTCATAACAGAGTATCAACAACAGAACAAACAGACAGAGAAATGACTACTATCATGCTACCATGTGTAGGAAGAAGCACTAGATGAAGATGACCCTGCAACATTCAAATTACAAAATTTGAAGGTGAAAGTGTGGTGGAAGGTCCACCTCTGGAATCATAAGTGTTTGCTATGCCGATCAAGGTGAAGAAATTCAACATTGGGACAACTGAAAATCCCAAAATGGCCAACATTAGAGACCACTGGGATAAAAAATAGAAAGCATAGCAGAGTTACTGCGCAAGTATAGCAACATGTGTTAGAATATAGAAGATGGTGTGCTCATTTTACCATTGACGATACCTTCATCACCGAACCATAGGCCGAAGCCTCCCTCTGAGAACCTTAACCTTGAATGAGAATTAATCTGGAAGCAAACCCTAGGCTAGATAGCCAAACAAAGAGTAGCACATCAATCCCCAAGGATAGCGCATCACAAAAAGTTGATCAGATGTTCCAAACCCT
>JASDQU010382415.1:0-10134 GCA_032191745.1 Picea mariana | reverse complement strand
ATATATAAACTTTAGACTTTAAATAAGTTTTATTCTCGTTTAAATAAAAACAACGCACGCTTGAGTCTAATCGTTGATAATGTCTCACATCTAATCAAACGATCCTAAATTTCTAAAATTTTTGGAGCCACCTACTCATTAACGAATCAAATCACTAAAGGGTTGTTCTCGAAGCATCGGGTTTCGAGGTTTCGCGATGCATGAAGGTTCAACATGTAGCATTTCTGAAACCCTGATACCTAAATTCATGAAAGTGTCTTAAGCATTAAACCGGGTTAATTAAAGATTAAAAACAATTAACGATTAATAGATATAATCGCGATTTCGCGTTTTGAGGATCCTAACATATAACAACTATCAATATCCCGACACCCGAAATCTTTAAGGCTAATCACGATTAATTAAAAATAATTAAACACGATTATAATTAATTAACCACATCGCAATTTCGCGTTTCTTAAGTTATAGCTCAAACTATTATAGGATCTCTCGAGGTCTGAAATTACGAAACTTAATTAACGATAAGTACAATTAGATAATGCATTAACAATGACTATATATTAATTAATTCATCGCATAATGATAACTCAGATAAATTCAAATTTCGCCAGTGCTTTTCTCGAGTATGAACCTCCAAAAAATCAAGGACATTAAAAATGGATTTACGACAATCATTCCAATAATATATTGGGCCACCGCCTAAATATTATTCATTAAGGGAAGTAAATGATCCGTCAGTAAAGTATAAGTTAATCAATGCAATTAAATGAAAAGGGTCTTGGATTTCGAATTTCATTGCGCGTTTTCACTGAGCAGTAAGTTTTCCAACTGAAAGATTTTATGCATTTCTTGTGGCAGATAACAAAGTTCAAAAGCCTGATATCATGGCTCCACGAAAAGCACCTAGAACGACTGGTGAAATCTCGAGCCAGAACGCAGATGTCCTCTCATACACCTCGCCCAGGAGTATAGACATCGTTAAATCCTAGACACAAGTATTGAATATCATACAGTATGAATTGGTAATTTGCCCGAACGATTCCAATGACAATGAGAAGGAGGACCTATTTACCAAATTCAAAATGGTTGCCCAGTCAGAGTTACATAAGATAGTGACGAGGCCAAGGCTCTTGCCTTACAATGATATGATCAGTTGGGCGCTGGAGAATGTGGATATCCCAACCAGAACCATCATAATTTCACAAAAGGTCGCAGTTGGGTCTTTTCGGCCTGAACATCTACAGGTAATTTACAAATTGTCGCTGGTACCCAATTTCATTTACAACACCAGTTTCCTAGTCGATTTTAACAAGAAGGAATGTGACCAATCTGGAAAAAAACTTCCTGACTTAATTAAAGACTAGTACTCTCATCCCGAGAAGTTCAGATCTAACTCTCATGGCGTATATGCAGTTGTTGCATTAGAACCTCACATAATGTATATCACAATGATGATGTGTAGACTCTATGGGAAAGAGAACACAACCCATTTCTCTTTACCATGGGTGCCTATTATGCACACGGTAGCAGAGGGTTATTATTTTGATTGGGCCAAGATACTGTCAGATAACTTGGTTAGAGAGATTACAGAGTATCAATCACTAAAATCCAAAGGGAAATCGGCCCCATTTTTCATGTCGGCTTATATCATGGGCACCCTGTGTTTTATGACATCTTTTCCTCTAATGGGCTGGAGATGGACTCCAAATAGTGTTGAACCCATACATACTTATCATTCAAAGCTTTGGGAGGACAAGGAAATAGATTTATTTTATGAAATCTACAACTGGATGGTGGTGTCGATGCACACTGTTATATATGGCTACCCACCTCCTAGAATTTCTGACAAAGTTGTGACTAATCTGGGAAAGATAGTAGAATGGTATATTGAGGAGAATTTCTCCTATATTAGGGTTTTCGGCTGTTCAATTCCTACACATGCTCTGCCTCAACTTTTACCAGATCGACTAGTGTGTCGCGAAGTAGCACATCAAACTGTGCTTGGGGGAATYAGTAAGGAGTTGAAAGTAGTACAGAAGAAGGTATGGCCCTCTTTCCCCCTACAGATTGGTATGTTTTCTTTACTGGATTTCGGCCATTCTAAAGTAGAGGCCGCGACCCTAGGAGAAATCAGGTTGGTCGACATTGAATTCAGRAAGCATGATCCACATAGGATCATAGGTAATCACATGACCAGATGCAATTTAAAAAGATATGAGCATGAAGAGTCCCCTCATGATGAAATGTTCAGAGGAGCAAGGTCCTATCAAGAGGTCCTGAGTCGAGTTCAATCTCTGTCACCGAATAAAATAACCGAGTTTTATAACTTCCAGAGACATCGAAGGAATAGCCTCCCCAAGGTGTTGCAAGGAGAAAACCTGACGCCTCCAGCTACACAACAAACAGAGACCCAAGATTTAGAGACAATGAGCTCCAACAGACAAGGAAACAGAGAAGAATTTGAGAAGATTGAGGTGTTGACTCAGAAAGGAGACACCACAATGACAAATGCATCTGGCGATCAAGCTAAAGATAAAAGAAAGACCTTTACAGAAAAAGGTATCGACATGGTCAGGAAACCACTATCCATTGAGATAGGAAGTCCCATCCAGTCCATCACACCTCTACAATTCAGCAGAGGAAATCCGACTTCCGAGGCAGTATTCTTAGAATATCTTATGCCTATTGTCATTGAAGAGATACCTCCTTCTGATTTATTTTTCAGCAGGAAAAGAAAGGTCGTAGTAAATAGAGAAACGCACCAGAGGGAAGGTGAAACTATCAAAAGACACAGGGTGTTATTGGATTAACAAGCTCTAGAAGAAGAAGACTTCGCTACAGAGGTGGCATGCTCCCCAGGAGATTTTTCAATGACAAACCAATTTTTAGTCGAGAAATTAAAGGAACAACTGAAGTAGAAGGATCTGATGATAAATCAGTTGCAGAACCAAATAAGGAATGTAGAAAAAAATGTCATGGGCGAAGTCAACAAAGGTTTTGAACAGGATAGAGCTAGTGATAAACAAGAAACTCAGCAGCTCAAGTCTAGTCTCAATGAGATGCACAAGAATGTATAGGCTAGTAGAGAGAAAACCATTCAACAAAGTGAATTGGTGAAGCAACTACAGGCCAAAGTGAACTTGAATGAGAACATGGTTATAGATGTAACTATTTTCCAAAATCAAGCATTGGAGGTATGTAAGAAACTGGAATCAGCACAGAGAAGCCTTTTTTATAAGGTGGAAACTATCCAAAGTCATTTCCAGGTGGTAAGACAATCATTGGATAACATTTGTTTCAGGGAGAAAGAGGCTATTTTTGCTCGAACCACTTTCCAAGAAGCGGTTGTGTCATTGGCCAGAGAAGGAATGTCTGTGGTTCCCAAGTTTTCTGTTTCAGAGCAGGTCAGAGGTGACATAATACTGAAGACTTGGGAAGCTAACATAGTTGAAAGTAAAAGAATGGCTAAGGAAATCAAAGAGACTTGTGAAGAATCTTTTCACTCACTGAATAAAGAGTCACTAGGCCTCAGAAAAGATGATCATGTTGAAGTACTGGGACAAGTTGACATAACAAAGAATCAACTTGATATCAAAACAAGCTTGGAAGAAGCTCAGGCTGAAATCTCACATTTAAAATAGGTGGATATTACTCAAATAGATAGATGGTTAGTTAAACCTAATTTGCAGCTACAGTTAATGACTTCAGAAGACAAAAGAATCGAAGAGAAATTGCCACAATTAGAAAAGAAATTATATATTTTTTAGGCAAAGGATGTAACAGAACCCTCCAGACCGGTGGTACAATTTGTAAGTAGGTGTGTTGAATGTATCGAGCGAGGAAAAGGTAGTACCTCCAAGAACCAATGAGGTAACCTGTACACATCATCTGTACAACTCATGATTAGAGACTATCTGTGTCTGAACTGGAGAACAAGAAAGGAAAACGCCTCTACCAACATGAGAAAGAGACATAGGAGAAACAAGTGAAGCGTTCCAAATTTCTCATTTTGTAACCGTTACTATTTAGAAATAAGGAGAATCGTAATTGCTTAGGGTTGAGAATCTTTTGCATAAATACACTTTCGGAAGAATGAACAAGGGTTGCTTCTTGACGTATTGTAAATAGAAAACTCATCCTTTGTGAGTATTAATACAAGTGCAGACATGGATTCCAAATTTTTTGTTGTTTGAGTTATGTGCTTCTTTTGTATTCCATATCTCCAGTTTTCTTTATGTTACTCCTTGACAAGTGAATAATTACAATTTAGTACAACATCTATTGTGATTACATTTCATTTAGTTATTTGATAAACAAACAGTTTTTCCTCTGTACTTACTATCAGTAAATACAAGACCTGCAAGCTATTTGGATTACTATATTATATATCCTTTCAAGAGTGCATCCCATTTTTCTTCTACTATAAACAAGGTAATATTCTTATGTCATTGATGCCTTAACTTGTTTAATAGTTTTGTAATTTTCTCCCTCACCACTCAATTTGATAAATTGACTTAGACGAGGAAACAGGGCTTCTGTTCTGTTCAGTTATTAATTTCATTTGAGGATTTACTTCTTACATAACTAACAAAAGAAAAAACGGTTTTAAACAAACTTTCTTTAATTCCTAATGCCTGACATTATGCTTTGAGCCTTAAGTGTAATCTCAGGAACAACATCTTTTTGGCATCGTTGTCGGGGATGGAGAAATGAAGTTATTTTTCCCTGGGAGAACGACATGGTAAGTTTCTCTCTTTGATAGTGAACAAATATTGAATATGGTACTAAGGCTAATTTTTTGTTTTTAACTTGGTGACTCCACCACTAATAAACTGGCTTTCAGTCTAAGGAATACCAGAAAGAATCCAGATGATAAGCAGACTACGCCAGTATCTGACCCTGAAAAAAAATTAAAACCAAGGGGATACCTTAAGCAGACCACTACACCCACAAGCAAGGTTTACCAACCCAAACCCACACAATCTAATGCTAAGGTTATACCTAAACATTTAACTTCGCAAGAAGGTTCCGCCCAAATCAATTTTGGAGATACATCGACTAATAGATTTGAAGCCAAAATCATAAACCCCGAGTTGGTCTTACCCGAGATTAAAGTCGAGACTGATTTAACTGCCTCATTTACTGATAAAGGTAAACAACCCATCTTGATACCTATTTCGATTGACATTCCATCAATCCCTGAATTAAAGGTTCCAACCTCCCAAAGTTTTGAAGAGTATATCTTACACTCTGATTCAACTCCTGTTGGTTCTCCCATTTATATATCCTACAAATCCGAAGAACCTAGCCCTCATCTCTCTTTTCCCCCCTTTTCCAATTTTCTGTCTCCCGATGATCAGTTCCTAGAACATCTTTTGCTTCATCCCGAAGTAGCCCAAAGGTCACTACACATATTTGAAAATCCTCTATATAATCTCCAAGTTTCACCCTTTAGATTATCGATGGCTTCTGCCGGAGGAGGTGGTGGTGGAGGCAATGGCCGAGGTGGAGGAGGATTTGGAGGAGGAGGAGGAGACGGTCAAGGACCACCCCCACCTCCTAGAATTTTCGCTAAAGTAACTGCTAGGTATTCTCCTTTAGTCCTCCTAGTTCCCCTCCACAATTTACTCGAAAACTATATGAAAAAATTGCCAAATTTTGCAGGAGAGGGAGACTTAACCACCACTGAACATATAAATTTTTTCAATCAATTCGTCGATATCCTTGGCCTTGAACATGAAGATGTTTATTCAAGACTACTAGTTCAAACTTTCGAAGGACAGGTAAGAACCTGGTTCCAAGGACTACCAGCATGTTCTATAAGAACATATGATGAGTTAGAAAATGCCTTTCTCAGGCAATGGGGGGAGAGGAAGGATCACCTTTATTATTTAGCTGATTTTGAAGCTCTAAGAAAGAAAAATTCAAAGACAATTCTCGAAATCACTTAGAGATTTAATAAGCTATATAACAAGATTCTAGTTGAGGTTAAACTGTCCCAACCTGCAGCAAAAGTGATGTTCATTGGGGATTTTGATACCGATTTTTCCCTACTCTGGAAGGAAAGGAGATCTGTCGACCTCACTAGAATGCAGGACGATGCTGTAGAAATTGAGTCAAATATGATGGCATTGGGAAAGTTAAAAGGTAAAATCAAAACGGAAAATAAAGAAATGAGACGATTCAGAGAACAAGCAAGACCTTCTGGATCTGGGAGGTCTACAGAAGATAAGATGGATGACATGGCAAAAATAATCAAAGAATTATCAAATAAAATCTCAAAGATTGAACTGGACCAATTTAAAACAGATCAATTCGCTAGAAAAGATTTCAGAAGGAATCCTAACCCTCAAATGCAACAAAGACAAATAAAAAATGAAGATCAAAAGATCCAGCCCCCCTTTAAAAACGAAAATGTTATAGGAGGAGATTATATGCGAAACTTTGAGGAGTTAGAGGAAGACATGAATAATCTTGGCGATGATTGACCAGAACCTCATTTGATGAGGCAAGATTATGAAAGATCTCTAAATGCAAAATATTGGTTTAATAATGATGATAGCATAAATATTACAGAATATTTTTCTTTTCAAGGAATCGTCGACAATATAATGGTCGAGCTCCAACAGAGGTATAATTTAAGGCCTAGAGATAGAACTATCACAACTGCCCAACCGAAGAAAATCTTGTCGAGAAGTAAAACAAGTGAGGTAGATCAATCGTCAGTTGAAACACAGACTGCCAAAACAAAAGCAGCTGAAACAAAAACTGCCAGAACAAAGACAGCTGAAATGAAAACAACACAAACCAATAAATCAGAAAAGAAGGGAGATAGAGATCCCAACCAGAGAAGTCGATAAAACAACGGGAAATTTCAATCTAGAAAACTAGATCAGTAAGATCAAGATCCGTGTACCTCTGGTTGAATTGACAAGAAACCCTACATATAGAAAACAAATAGCCAAAATGATAAATTTTTCGGATTTTGAAAGTCACGCGGATGTTATAAATTAAGAAGATGATAAACCGACTATAATGTTCGATCCGCATTTTGAAAATGCCAAAGATTCTGTCGCCCCTTTCTACATCACACTGTCTGTGCATGATCATATGCTCCATAATTACATGTTGGATTATGGAGCTTCCCACAATGTGATGCCCAGAGCTATTATGAAAAAATTGGGCCTCGAAATTACCAGACCATACAGAGATCTGTATTCCTTTGATTCGATAAAAGTTAAATGTATGGGTATGATTAAAGATTTAGTGGTTAATCTTGCACAGATTCCTGTAAAAAGTATTATGATGGATGTGGTGGTTGTTGATATCCCTGCAAACTATGGTATGTTGTTATCCAGGTCTTGGGGCTCCAAGCTTGGAGGATCTCTTCAACTTGACATGACATACGCTGCAATCCCGAGCTTCGGCGGACAGTTCACCCACCTGTACAGAGAAGCAAGGTTGGCATATACAGTAAGTGATCCACAGAATCCGAATAATTACCCTGTTTATGTCGCAGATAAGGATTTAGGAAACTGTATATTATCAATTGATGATGATTTAGATGAATGTATAGAATTAAATTGTACAGAGAAAGAAAAAATAGAAAAGACAAATAAAAATGTAAATAGTACGGGGGTTTGGAAAATGTATTTTGATGGTGCTTCGTCATGTGAAGGAGTAGGAGCTGGAGTGTTGTTTGTGGAACCCGGAGATGAGTTGACGAGTTTATTATTCTCTTCTCTTACAGATTACAGTGGGATATCGATTACACCAATAATGTATGTGAATACGAAGCCCTAGTCTTGAGGTTAGAGGCTACTGGGAAGCTAAAAATTGAAAACCTGATAGTTTATGATGATGTGGAGTTAATAGTAAAATAGATAAAGAAGTAGTACCAGGACAAACACCCAAGGTTGAGGTCTTACAGAAATTATTCCTGGGGTCTTATTGAGAATTGTTTCTCATCATTTAATACCCACCACATTCCCAGAATGGAAAATCAATAGGTAGATTCTTTGGTCAAAGCCGTTGTGACGTTTGTGCCTTCTACTTTCCTCAAACTAAAATATCACATAGAAATGAGGCACAAACCATCAATACCAAACAATGTACAACATTGGAAGGTCTTCGAAGATGATGAACAAATCAGACAATTCCTATAAATGGTGGACGAATTTGCTGAAATGCATATTGACCAGGAAAACCAAAATGACCCTGCTTGGATTATGCAGGAAGGCAAATATCCTCAGAAGTTCCAAGATAAGATCGCTAATCATCGCATGCTGATGCTGAAAAATAATCATATCCCTAAAGGTATGATTCCTTTGGAGAGTTTATTTGATCATGATGACATTCCCTTAAAGTCTACTTTACAGCGTTAGCTTGAAGAGGTTGAAGACTGTGATATAGGCACCAAGGAAACTCCCTAGTTGGTAAAAATATCTAAATACCTTCCCCTTGAAATAAAAAGAAAATATGCCTAGTTGTTCAAGAAATACAAAGATGTTTTTTCCTGGTACTATGATGAATTGAGAACTTATGACACCACCGTAATCGAACACAAAATTCCTCTGAAGCAGGGTGTTAAACCATTCAGGAAGAAGCTCAGACAAATAAATCCCATACGACTGCCTGTGATAGAAAGAGAGGTAAAGAAGCTCCTGGATGATAAAATCATTGTTCCACTCTGATATTCCGAATGGGTAGTCAATCTGGTTCTGGTTAGGAAGAAAAACTCTGAAATCAGAATGTGTGTAGATTTCAGGAATTTAAAGAGATCATCAATCAAAGATAATTATCCATTACCTAAAATGGATCACGTATTGGAAAAAGTTGTCGGAAAAAATAGAATGTCTATGATTGATGGCTTTTCAGGCTATAATCAAATTGTAGTCCACAAGGATGATAAGGAAAAAACCATGTTCACCACCCCATGGGGTACTTTTATGTATGATAAAATTTTATTTGGTTTGATGAACACAGGAGTCACTTTCCAACGAGCTATGGACATTGCCTTTGTCAGCGAAAGAGATAAGTTTGTTGTCATTTATATTGATGATATAACTATGTTTTCTAAGTCTGATGCAGAGCACCTGGTACACCTCAAACAGACGTTTGAGAAATGTCGAAAATTCAGTTTTTCTTTGAATCCCAAGAAATCTTATTTTGCAATGCAGGAAGGTAAAATCTTGGGCCATATAGTATCTAGGGATGGAATTAAAATCGACCCGAAAAAGGGTTGAAGCTGTAGATACTATAAATATTCCTAGGAATAGAAAGGAGATCCAGTCATTTTTAGGAAAAAATAATTTTTTAAGAAGATTCATCCCAAACTTCGCTGAAATTGTAAAATTGATTACAAATATGCTCAAGAAGAACAGCGAGGTCAAGTGGACAACCGAAGCCAAAGCATCATTCGAACGTATCAAGAGGGTTATAAGTGAAGCATCGGTACTAGCAAGCCCAAATTATATGAAAGAATTCTTGATTTTCTCATTCACCTCTGAACACACTATCCCAGTCGTGCTCTTACAAAAGAATGATGAGGGTTTCGAGCAGCCAATCACGTTTTTTAGCAAAAGTCTCTGAGATGATGAACTAAAATATGATATATTGGAAAAGAAGGCATACAAAATGGTGAAAGCCCTCAAATCTTTCAGAACTTATTTGCTCCATTCTAAGATAATCGCTTAAGTACCAACCAACGTTGTCAAGGATATATTAGTTCAGCCAGATAGTGATGGTAAAAGGGTCAGATGGTTAGCCAAAATTCAGGAATTTGACCTGGAAGTAAAACCGACCAAACTTGTCAAAGGTTAGGGCTTGGCTAAACTATTAGCTGAATCAAATTTCAAAGCACTTGGAATAAATCATCTACAAGAGTACGAAGGATTTCTAGATATAGACAAATTTGATGTTATTATACCCGCAATCGAAATTCAAGAAAAATTCTCCTCCTCAGCTTGGTATAGCGACATAGTTTCGTACCTACTGACTCTTCAGTGCCCGAGTGACATGACTCCTTCCAAATCTAGAACGTTGAAGTTACACACAGTAAAATATTATGTCGTAGATAGTCAACTATATTGGAAGGATCCTCTGGGTTTCTTACTGAGTTGTTTAGTAGAATCT
>JASDQU010382414.1:0-11137 GCA_032191745.1 Picea mariana | reverse complement strand
GACCCAAGTTTGTTTGATGGGTAACGGTATGAGTTATGATATATTTTTAAAAAATACTATTACATGTGGATATTACATGTCATGCAATTTCTGGTGGTATGTGGAATGTCATGTAACTCCTCACGGTTTGAGAGTTATGGCCTTACGAAGTTGGAGGACCCTCACATGTCATCTAGAAGCCCCAAAAGGTCAAAGTAGTCAAAGTGGTTTAATGGTTTTTAAAAGGTAAATAATAAAGTGGAGTGATGAGTGTACTATAATTCAAAGTGAATACAAAATAAATTATTTAAATAATAAATTTAGTGGAGAAATTAGAAGTGGGTTAACCCTAAAATAAGGAAAGTTGGGCCAAGTGACCTAGAAGATGTTTTTAAGGAAGCTACTTGGAGAGTATAAATAAGAGGCAAGGCTCTCTCATTTTAATCACACTTGAGCATATTGAATATCTACATGTGTCTGAGGTAACCAAGGATATCTAAGCCAAAATTCTGAGGAAAGGTGAAGAAAAGAAGGCCGAAATGCAAGGAAGGATAAATTCTTTTGATGGTGCTTTCTAAGGTATGTTATTTACAGGTCATCTCACCATTTTCGCTATAATTTTTTTTATATAATGATTCAGACCATGAAATTTATATTCCATTGAGAAACCATACCCAAGTATCTGTGGTAAAAAATTCATCTTGTTGGTCATTGTATTTTTGGAGTTACACTCTGTGGAAAATAGGGTTTGTGGCTAGTCCTAAAACTAGCCAAAAACAGGTGTTTCAGGTAAAAATGTCATAACTTCTTCATAATAGATCCAAATTTAGTGAGACCAAATGTGTTGGTTAGGGTATAGGGTTTAGTATTTTTTGTAACATTTTCAGATCAATTCAATGAACATTTTGTGCGGGCCACGCTCTACAAGGTCGCTCTCTAGAATAAGCCAGAATTCAGCAAGGTATGCCAGTTTTGCTATAACGCCTTTTCTAAGAGGTTCCAAGTAGTGCCACCTAGAGGATTCCATAAAACAAACTGAAGAACATTGTGTATCAGTTTCAGATCTTTATTCATTACAGGTACAAAATTATGATTATTTCAAGTCAGGGTTGTTGACTAATCCAGAACTAGTCATGGTTGAGACATGCAGTTGATGAGTTGGCACATACATGAGGTGTATAGTTGATGATGTTGGTACATATTGATGAGTCATTGTTGATGAGAATTTGACACATTATTTGTATATACTTGGCACATGGTTGGATGCACTTGTTTATGGTACAGGTTGATTACAGGTTGTTTGACACAGGTTGGTGCATGGTTGATGCACTTGCTTATGTTGATAGATTGATATTTGTTGAGGATTGTTGCCTCATCTCAGTTGGTGTTGAGAATGTAAGTTGAGTCTTGCATATAGAGCTAGTGCTCTTGTAGAGTTGTACTCTATCCAGTTGTTGCTGAAAAACCCCCAGATTGAAGTGCATAATAAAAAGAAAAATTGTACATACATCTTGTGTTCTTTGTGTTCCTTGTGGAGATGATTTTTTGATGATATGTTGCTGATATGTATTCACATATAAATGATTATAAATGATAGCAATGAGTAATGAGCAAATGTTGAATGTTAAATAAGGAGTTTTTGTGTAAGAGGGAAGTTTTGGGAAAAAGATCCCCACACTCATTCGCCCCCCCCTCTAAGTGTGGTAGGTGTGTCCAACATTGACCAGACACCTACAAATTTTGGAAGTGGCACAATCCCCTCAATGACTATGACCATTGTTCCTTCTATATGGAACATGTATGACGATCCCTTTTCGTACGAGATGGTGGGTTTTGACTCTAGCTCGAGCTTAACTTACTCTACTCTACAAAATGTTGGTCTGGGGGCAGGGATTTATAATGATCCCTTGCAAGGATCTTTCAAAAGAACCATCGTTTTGTTTAACGTTATCCCTTATGGTAGGGGTCATATCCCTCCATCGTCCCCTTCGCTCGGAGGTTCTTTCCAACAACCATTTGGGATTAATACCAGTTCCATCTTATTAAGTGGAGGGAGTCATGGGCCTCAGTCCTATATGAATATGGTAGGGTCTATGCCTTTTTCTTTGTTTGGTTCTTTTAGAAACAACACTTTCTCATCATCTGTGCTCTCGTCAGGGGGAAACATCATCTTTAGTCAATCCAACCCTATGCAAGGCTTCATTCCTTCATAGTGAGTGATGATAGGAGTTTTCTCCTCTCAAGGTCTTGGAAATCCATGGCAGGGATATTTTCCTTTGCAAGGGATGTCGATCGGGGGAAACCCCTCCCACACGCAGTGGAACCTCAGGCATGCTAGGGGGATCAGCTGGGGGCATCCCCAACCAAGGTCCTTGGAATACCTTGTAGGGAGCAATCCCTACCCAAGGTATGTCATCGAATTACATGAATATTTTTACGATGCAAAATCAACCACAAAATTCTTTTACTAGCCAAGGACACCATGGTTTCTACCAAAACCTTGGCCAGCAAGAAACCTTTTCTTGGCAACCTGATGCCAATCAAAACCTAGGCTCCTCTTTTCCTTTGAATTCACTAGAACCCAGGTTACCTTTCCTAAAAACTCTTCATTTTCTAGACTTGTCGAGTTTGTTGAACGATTTGATCTGCCATGATCCGTGTTGGCCTCCCATGCTGACTAAGTTTCCCTTAGACATACCTAAGTTTTAAGGCAAGCCTGACGAAGATCCAGGTGATCATGTTATGACATTTCATTTATGGTCCTCCTCCAAAACGTTGAAGGATGACTTTGTTCAATTGTGTTTAATTCAACTCACTCTTATAGGGGGTGCTACGAAATGGTATACCGAGCTCAATAGATCAAAGTATTCTTACTTTAACAACCTGGAAATGGTTTTCTTAAACCATTTCCATTTACCGATGAGATACGAAGCCGACACAGAGTTGTTGTCCAACTTCGAGCAAACGAAAGTCATCCATATCTATGATCACATCCACGAATGGTGTCGTTGAAAGAGCTTGATCAAAGTGAAGGTCCCACCGGCATTTTTTCTCGAGTGGTTATTGTTATCGCACAATTTGTACTTTCCCAAAATCCCAAGGCAAGTGGGTACAAAATTGGCGTAACTGGGAATAACCTATCACTGTCACCTTAATAGGAGATCCCTTTCTATTTAGGAGTATGTCAAGAATACCCTAGGGGAGATGTCCCCGGTGACTTGGGGCTTTGAGAAGGCTAAGGAAAGTAATCAAAAGGAAACCCTTTCCCTCTCAAAGATCACTCAAGTCAAAGGGTTCTTTATATCTTATAGAGATGAAGCAAATAGATAATATTGTGTATGTCCCCATAACAAGACAACAAGGAAAAAAGGGGCACTTTCCAAGTACCAAATGATTGTTAGTGCTTCATAAGACAATGAACCTTCAAAACATAAGCTATCTGATATGAATATGCAGCACTACAATAGTTTATAACAAAAATTAATATTTTATAACAACCACAAGAATTATGTATTAAAAGTGCTTGAAAATAACAAGAATAATATACTTTTAACTTAGCTGAATGATAAAATCTTGTTACAAACAAGTTTGGTAGTGTCTAGCTAGAACAATAGGTCACTTTTTCAGAAAATTTGCTGCAGTTAGATGGTTGTAGAAATATTTTGCAACAACAACAAATTCTAATGGTCAAAAGTGCAAGAAAACACCATACAAAGTTAGCACTTACCTTGTAGATTGACTAGCAATTATCACAATTAAGTTTTGAATGAGTTAAGTGCAAGTTATGTAGGCAAATGTATCCAATCAATGTATGTTTATATGGTTGTATCATTTTTTTGCAACATCAGCAAGTTAGCTAAGGAGTTAGTCTAGTTTAGGGTTATCTAATGTTAGTAAAAGCTTCAAGGATACAAGTTTGAGTGTTTGTTTGATCAATAACACTTGTAGATGGTAGAATAGTGCCTTTCTAGGGTAATGGAGTCAATAATGACAACATCAAATATTAGAGGAAACATAGCAATGATAATTTTATGTCAAATGGATGTAAAGGATGAGAGAGGTGTTGTTATCCCAAGGCCTCAAAAATCCAATTCCTAGAGATAATTGCTAGAATGTAACAAGGGTTAGGCCCTAGCAATTTCTCTTTTCCTTGAAAAAATTTTAATAAAATATGCAATGGGAAAATAAGTAGGGTTACTAGGGTGCTACAATGGTAGGGCCCTAGTATCTACTTCAATATAGGTGCCTTTCAAGAAATTTTAACAAGTGGAAGACTATAGAGAAAAAGATAGTAACATATGTCTTTCTCCTAGGGTTTCAAGCAAGCAATTTCATAATATTAGACATGTAACAAGTAAATTAACCATAAGAATTCTTTCACAATAAATAAATGCATATTTTCCACTTACTTCACCAAGAATAATCAAGCATAAACCCTAGTTGAAGATCCTCCACATGAAAATTTTCCAAAATACACCAAGAAATGCCTCCTCCAAGAAGTGTGCATCACTAGATTTCAGCCAATAACCCTTAAAGAGGGCCGAATTTCAGACCACCACTTGTGTGATGAGTGAATGATGAATAAAAATGAGAGTTTTATCTCTTATTTATACAATATCAATGACCTTTAATTACAATTAGGTCATGAAAAGGCCGACATGCCCAGATTACATGAAAAATCCATTTTTTACACAAATTAAAATAATTAAACCCTAAAATCATCTTAAGAGGTGACTTCATTCCCTTCTAGGGTGACTTTGAGCCTCCTGGGTGAAACATTGGGCCTCATTTGCAAAACATTAGGATTTCCAAGCCCCTGGATGATGCCACATGTGCCAATTAGCACACAATTGCCTCCATAATGCCAATCCTGACACTAGGTGACGTCTAGGGTCACAATGGTGACACCATGGGCCTCCCAAGGCCAATGTATCAGTGGAAGATAAAGACCCCTCTGGGTCTAGTTCTGCCAAAGTGTCTCTAGTGAAACATTGTTCCTTTTCCATGTGCAAGTCTTTGAAATCTCTCTACCCTTGTTTGGGGTCACAACATCCATCTGTGGGCTTTCATCCCCATGGATTTCTGAGCTAATCATCTCCCCATATGTACCTTTCCACTGGGCATGGTCTTGCAAAAAAAAAAAGTATGCCCTCCATGGACTCATAAATCACAGGGATCATAGAAATGTCAATCACATCCAATAATTAAATTACCTAAACATGTGCATCAAACCCCCCTTTACCCAGACAAATGCTCAAAGACGTTATGTAGTTAAACAAGTCAGGTTTGGAGAGGGTCTCAGGATTTCCTATTGGGCTAATCCTCCTCAATTTTGGGGTGTTTCCTAGGTGAATACCAATCTAGGTCATGTAAGTATGTGAAAAAGGTGTAGGGGGAATGTTTGGGTAGAGGGTGCAGTGATAACCGAGAAATGTAGGTCTTTCTTGTGGGTTCCTCTTTAAAGGGAGAGCTCCAACTTATCATTGATGCCATTGTTTCCTATCCCATTCAATGTCTTTTATTCATAGTCTTATTACTTTTTTCTTTTCAAGGGAAAAGCTGGGGGACATTGTTCTGTCATGGTGACCAGAAGTGACAATGTTACCCACAAGCACTTCATGGAAATCAGAAGGTTGGCTCGTGATGAGACCACCTTTCTCTTGGATATGCCACAAATATCCACTACCCTGGTTTGGTGACCAGATAGATGGTATTTTCATACCGCTACATGCCCATGGACCTAATAGATCGGCTCATGATAAGACCTCCCATCCACCAACTAGACCTTGAGTTTTATTTTATCTTACGGGTCCCCTTTTCTTATTGAGAATCCTTTTATTTATTTCTTGGGAATCCCTGGGCGAAGCGCTTTTAAATATTTCCAGATACTTTTACCCTTTGGACCTTTAGCCCCTTCTTCTCACAAGGCAAGGTACAACCCTTCCTAGTGTGGCGAACCCAATGCCCGAACCAAGGTAGGGTAAGATGAGAGGGATAATGATGAAAAATGGTAATTATGGAAGGAATGGATGATGACCTTTCATAGACCTACCCAGTGACAACTCATCCTAAAGGGAACCAACTTACTGGGTCGTTCTATCACCCCCCCTAGCTATGAACAAGTTAAAGAGAATAATTTCCAAGAAAACGTTATGAAATGAAGGAGAGTTTAGTGCAACATATTCAAATGATTCGAAAATTAGAGTGACACATACCATGATACCTAGACTCATTACCTCATGGAGCAAGACACATGACTACTTCAAGACCAGGCTGGAGGGATGGATGTTGTTGCTGCTGATAGATGTGATGCACTAAAGAAAATATGGGCCCTTCGGGGCCAAGCTCAAGTCGTTTGTCTCTCAGTACTACATGTCTAGGACCTATGGGCCTCGAGACACAATATTATTAGTTATCCCTACGATAGGGGATAACATATGGCTCCAACTCGAGGACATGTGCTCACCTTAGAGTGCATGAGAACCTCAACATCTATGGCATGACTTGTATCTTCTAGATATCAACAAAATGAATTAGTAATATTTAGGGTGGTGATATCATCCCTCGCTCATATATGATACAATGGAATAAAAGTATGCATACATACATATACAAAATTAAAATGAATACAAAAATGAAACTACACTACACTAGAATGATATGGAGATGGTGTATACAATGGATGCAAATGCCTAACTTACCTCTACTTACCTATTGGTTTAATGCTAGGCATAGTCAAATAACCAATGAAACCATCCTCGCAATATCTCATAATACCTGTCTTTGTGCTTCATAATAACCCACAACAATGATAAGTTAAGCACAAAAATAACATGAGTTAGAAAATGTATTGCATCATCTGAAATTGTAAAGTCTAGCTCATGGAGGTGGGAGGGAGGGAAAAAATTATGCCAATTCACACTCTTAGGAAAGTGCTCAATCCATCTCAAAAAGGATCGTGAAAAATTAAAGGTTCAAAATACTGACTCAAAGAGTCTGAAGGTTGGCTACCTTGGACATCTTCACATCCTGAGGTCTGGGAAGGGTCTAGTAAGAACCTAGAGGATGAAATACAATTTAAGGGAAGGTTGAAATACTAAGATAATAAATTTATATTCTTAGTCCTTTCTTTCTTTCCCTCACCAACATTATTATTCAACTTCTCATTATTACCGTTGTCTTCAGGTTTATTATAATTCGTCCCACCCTTACAATTTTTACCACGTCCTTTCTTTTTATTCCCTCCTGGTTGTTGGTTACCATTCGGGTTGGTTGACGATTGCATAGAATGTATATCCATCGAATGAGTGAGAATGGAGGACACAGATGAACCTGTCCCTCCTAAAGACTCCTTTAGAGACAAATATTTCAATTGGCTTGTCACCAAGTCTGCATATTTCACATTGGCGAAGCCTACAATGCCATCGACATGAGGCCCAGGGTTTTGCCTAGGGTCATAGTTTGACCTCGCTGCATCTAGAATAATTTAGTATAACATCCCAGACTGAGTATATATAATATCTAACTGTTGGGATTTAAAAATCGCTTCTTCCTTAGATGTAACCCCGGTTGTAGAAACATCCTTCAAAATATAAGGCTATAGAGACTTAAGGAACCACTCTAGCAGGAATTCTAGAGGTATGTAAGCCTTGATCAACCTCTTTTGTCTATACCACTATTGGATGTGATCTGAGATATGGGTGTCTTTGTCCTGACGGAAGGTTGACATAAGTTCTATTCCAACATCATAACGAACCAACAATTGGAAGTGGTTAAGGAAGACTAAGACCATCTGATTAAAAGTTCTGTGAGGGTGCATTGAAACAATATTAAATGAATAGAATCATCATTAAGGGAATTCTACGAGCACCAAAGATGAAAAGTAGTGACGTGATCACCAATATCCTCATGAGTCTTACCTTCGAATTTTAGAATATCCGAAGGAAGCTTGGTGGGGACAGGGGGCCATGTCGGATCATGAAACACATGGTCATTCATTAATCTAAACAAGTCTAGTAGATTGAGCATGGACAAAAAAGGTAGACGGGGTTGCGACATCTGGCCCCAAGCTCCTAGGAAATATTGTTGTTGGGGAATCGTAGCCCATACAGGGTTTTGGTATGCACCATGGCCCTGTCCAGGATTGTAATACCCTCCTACGAACTTATTCATGAAGGGTTGGTTGGGAACCATTCCATTAGGAACGTTATGATGAGGGTTGTAAAAGTTGCCCCCATTCAAAGTAGCTCTAGGTTGGGGGTTTTCCAAGGTATGAAATTGAACTCCTTCGGGTGTGAATTCATAGGATATAGGTGGATTCATCATGCCAAATGCGTTGGTCGAAATCGGTGTAGAGGAGGTAGGTGTAATAGACGAACCATAAGCAATAGCCTATCCACCAGGTTGACCACTCCATCCAGGAGCATTAGGACCAGGATTAGATCCAGGGTGAAAAGGAGAAAGGCCTCCAACTGTAGGAGTCATTTGTGGGATATGAGACCCACCAAACGAAAATGGAGTACGTGGAGGAGCCATTCCCTCGAGTCCAATACTAGTATTCAGATTAGATGCTGGGATGGAGGATGAAAATTGTGATGTGAAATTCGACAAACCATAAGAAAAATGACTATAGGTCGTAGGGATGGACTGAATATTGTATCCTGATGAGTGACAAAGGGACCCAAAAGGGTTCATGGATATAGGTTGAGTATTCACTATAGGACAGACATGAGTGATAATAGAAACCTCTAGCACTACAACCATTGTGGTTGAAGGTGTTGAAGGAGTACCGTTAACTATAGTGGGTATGGGAGTCAAAGGACTCCCAATATATTTCTGACTCAATTCAGTACTCATCCTTGTATGATCACAAGTCTGGTAAGTGGAGGTGTGTGTACCATGTTTTATAACTTTATGTCTTTTATAAGGAAAAGACTCAATATGCGGTGGTAATCGTAACAAATGGCGAGACCTACGGGGAAGCTGGTATGGATCCACGATGACTCAAGACTTGATATATAAAAACAAATCCTAAGGCCAACTAGTAATCAAAGAGCACACAAAAATAAACAAAAGGCCAATATGCACACAAACAGGATAAAGTGTCTGAAAGGGGTCTCCATCCCTAAAGTAGGTATGCCTCGCCCAAGAGGGGCCTAAGACTCCCTGCAAAAGATCATAGGTATCAAAATAAATTATAAGGGCCCTCTTGGGCTTAACAAGTAGTCGATCAGATCCCCCCAAAGAGGTAATCCTCCATAAAGGTTGTGTGTTGTTTGATCCTTATCTGACTCAGGGTACCTGCAGAATAACCCTTGCAAGTAACGTATGTGGTACCTATGTCAAGCAACTAAGAAACAACAATATAACCAATGCACAGGTGAACAATCATAAGTTAGGTCCACCGTATGGGCGGGGTAACAAATCTCGAAACCTCGAAAGCATCACTTTTCATAGAGGTAAAGGTATTAGCAAGATCCCCATATATGAATAGATCCCCATAAATATATCTAACGTTAAGAAGGTATTGGAGGGATATCCCATCAACCAACTTCACGCAGCCTCGTGCTTAACTCCAGTGTAAGTGGAGCCTCCTGATGTCACCAATTATACAATGGATTTCACCACTCCCTTAGTCAGACGCATATGTTGATTTAATAGCCTTGGAGAAGTTTACTTACAAAATCTTATTCCAAGGCTCTAAATCCTAAACTATTTTATGCACCCTAGAAAATAAAATCGTTTCTAATCAATTTTAAATTATCAGCGTTTCTTTTAGTAGCATTTATTACTCAAAAAGATGTGGTAGTGAAACTGATGATGTTATGACTCAACAAAAATAAATGAATATGAATAAAATGCAATGTCTTAACTTCAATTCCCAATAAATGATAAGCTTTTCATAATGCAATTTTCAATTTAATTCTGTGATTCAAAATAAGATGCAATCTTTCCATACATGTACTAAGATCAATGATGAGAACCCAAAAGATCAAAGCCAACAATGCACAATTTTTATTATTTTTGTATTTTCAATATAAAAGAATGAAAATGCAAGGACTGAACAACAACTTGATATAAATATTCTATTGAATGTAAATAGAGGTAAACTAAGTAGGATATCAAGAACCAAACACCCAGGCCAAGATGCAAGGACAACCAATGAAAAGGATGATGAGAAAGGCACCACTCAAAAATTCAACAAAAGAAAGGTTTCCTATCACTCTCCAGGAACTTAAGAGTCATGACAGAGACCTAAGAACACTAATCAACCATCAAAACTTACCCAACAAACATCAAACTCAAAAACCAAGAACAGGAGAATGATGTATGCGACTGTTCAGGAGAAAACCATGTATATACACCTCTTGCAGAAGGACAACACGCGTATGCATGCGACTGTCAGGAAAAAACCCGTGTATATGTATTGAAACACTGTCAGGTTAAGGATAAGGCTAAGAAACTTAGACTCAAAATGAACAGAGTCTGTCAAGAAATCACATGACAAGAAACTCAATATAAATGAGATCAATCAAAGGAGAAAAACACTCCAAACCCCGAAAAAAATATTTTCTCCCCAGTACAGTTGCCAATTCTATTACAAGGAAAATCTCTCTATGGCATGGGGTAAACCACAACAGATAAAAATGACTACATAAATCAACGCTGATCTCAAGTAGTCTATATAAACAAATATTCTAACAAGACAATATAAAGAGCCTACCTCATCCAAACGTTCGATGAAGTCCACCATTGAGCACTTGACTCAAAGCAATACACCTGCAACTTGTCCTCAACAACCAAGAAACGCAAGCATATGGTGATAATATATAAAGTTAGCACATTCATTAGCATAATCCATCAATATTTATAATAAATATTCCCATGGAATTGTTGGAGCCACCCCTGTTTTTTCACCTTACACAAATTTGGAAAAATCTGACACTTATGATCTAGAGCTGTTTTTTCTTTTCTTTCCTTCCAAAAAAAAAAATCATAAGACTCTGCGAGAACTTTCGTGGCCAGAATAGTAATGCTTTATTACTTACGAAGGACCCGTTTTTTCGCGAGCATGTCTTTCCTTAAGGTTTTTTAAGATTTCATAATCTCACAAGTTGGACACTTTATATCTCAAATCCACAAGTCCCGAGTCTCGAGA
>JASDQU010382408.1:0-11050 GCA_032191745.1 Picea mariana | reverse complement strand
TGTAGCATGTAGGCACTACTATATCCATCACTCTACTGGTGTCTCTCCTGAACCTGTATGAGCGTGCCCATTTTTTTCATACAACTGTGCACACAATCCATGGATGCATATACTTCCTTGCGAGATGTTCCACAAGGAATGTGCTCAACTATATCCTCCATAGCTAAGCCTTGAGTCTTTAGTGGGATCTCCAAAGAAAACGACTCATGATCTCCACAATAAAAAACATGAGCATATTCAAAATCGTCTCTTTCATACCTCTCCTCAAGCACCTACAACTTTGAATGCTCCTCATACAAGATCATCACAAGAGGCACCTCCCTCTAACCATGGGTGCCACTCATGCCCTCATGTGTCACGACTGCCAAAGATGATCGAGTCTCTACTGTAAGTGATGAAGAGTATTCCAAACTCAACTGGTAACAAATCTCCTCAACCTCCCTTTCCTTTTCTTCAGTGAACTTGAGAGAAATGTCCCTATCCACGAACAACTACAAGTAATCTGATTTCATCTGTTCTATTTTTTCTTTGATTATGTACAATTGAGCACTAGTGACTCCACTTGCAACTCCTTTTTGTCTCTCCTCTATATGGGTTTTCCAAATAATATCTTCAATAAACTTATGAGAAGTATCTACCCTTGCTAACACTTGTACAATTTTCTCTTCTATGACCAATAATCGGTCTTCCAAATCACACAATACCAAGGGTCTTTGTTCAATTTCATCAACATGGACTGGGATGTCACACATTATATTTTCTGATTTGTTTTCATCTATAAGAATACTATCTCCATCAACAACAACTGACTCACTAGATGATGCCATGCAATCTTTACTTACCATACATTGACCTGTAAAATGATGGGACTCATGTGTACTATCACCACCGATTCTATCACTGCCAAAATCAGCCTCTCATTTGTCATCCTCCACGCATGGATCACAAGAAGATGGATCCATATCCCACGACAACTTTTCACCTACCCAATCTTCATCATATTTAGATACAATCATGCCCACATCATCATAAGTATCATAGATAGGATAAGGCACTGAATCCTACTCATACTTAGTTGCTCGCACACCCTCATCATCATGAGTATCACTACTAAGGTATGTTGTTGAATCCTCAACATCGGTTGATTGGGACACTTCACTATGTGCGTCATCCACCTTTCCATCATGCGTGCTAGTGTTATGGGCCTCATAGGAAAATGCTAAAGGTGTACTAGATGATGATGTACCGTCATCCTCAATTCTAGAAGCATCAAAATATTTAGAAACTAGTTCCCTTTTTCTTCTTGTTCACTGATACTTTGGGTTCATACCACTCAAGATGTTTGATGGTACAAAAATACTTGAATGACATGGTTGCATGAAATGCCTCACTAAGAACCATGTATTCCCTCAAAAAATCGGTAAAATCCTCATCATGTCCTTTCTGTCTTGTTTGTTGCCTCTTTGAACCACTAGCTTCATTGTTCCCTGCAATGTTTTGATGGCTTGCCATAGCTTGCATCAACTATTGTCTCCCATGTGCAAGAGTATTGTGAATATTCCTCACGCTGTCTTCTACTTCCGTAAGTGATTTATTCCCTATCTCCCCGCATCATGAAACCAAAAAGTCCCTCAGGATGGAAGGATTGAGGCTCCAATATCATTGTAGTATCCCGTGCAAATTCTTTTGTATTTTTTTTTAGTTTGTTGGTTGAGACACTTTGTCAAACAGTTTGAGTGCATACAATTTATACTAGTGCCTGGTAATACCATATTATTTTTCTAATAATGTAGAACCATACACAACATATATATAGACACACACACACACACACACACCCCAAAACTTATTGCAATGGTACTGTATGACAATAATATACTTTTCTTCAATAACATAAATATTATAAAAACAAACAATGAGGTAAACTCTGACCTGTTAATTAATAAGGAGAGTTGCCTTTGTATTATTCTAATGTACAACTATCAAGGGAAATGATATAGGCCTGTAACCACATGCTATATGCAACAAGCAATTGGGTAATAAGACAACAACCCTTTGATAAAATACTTGTCCCAACCTGCAGATGTTTGTACCCACATAAAGTGGTTCACTTTTAACAATCAACTCAACCACACATAAGGATACGACCCAACAATTGTGTAGTTCACTCAAAAGAAGGTAGCTTGGTGCAACTACAATGTATATCAGTCCCAACACTATAAAATCGCTCTAGATGGTAAAGAGAACCACCTAGAACACACATTAGTCATCTTGACATACAAACTCAACCCCAGAAAACCAGATACTCTGCCCCTTAAGAAGATAGTGGCTCCCACAAGCAAATCGCCCCTCCTAGATGGGAAACTTGACCTCCCAAGCAAACTATTTGATTCCCCTTATAGAAAAACTCAACCTCCTTTCTATGGTGTGACCCCTTCAAGGAAAATTTTCCTCTCCTCAACGATAAACTCATCCCACAATGAAAGAAATCAGTCATCACTAAAAACCCAACCACGAGCAAATAACTCAACCAATGAAAGAGAAATCTCAACCACAATAGAAAAACTCCTTCCCAAATGAAGCACAATAAGAATATATGAGTGATATTATATCAATGACCAGCTAGGGTGGATAGTCTTACCACTAAAACCAATCTTCTAAACTCTTTAGGGTTTTCGTCCCAAGAACCAAAGCCATGAGAGCTCTCTCAAATTCGTTTTTTTAGAGAATAACACATGCATAATGAGAGAAAGCGCCCTCATTTTCCTTTTATCTCCTCGTTGACCCTTTTTCGGACCCTTTTACCCTTTTAATAAATTAAAGTGACTTTTATGAACTTTAAGTCACTTAAACACCCCTTTTTATAACTCTTTTTAATGCCAACAAGTGATTAATTCATTTCTTAAGACATTCCTAGACGTTTGAATTCGTTTCTCATCATTGCAACCTTTAGATATTTTCATTGTGATTCCAACGAGCTATTACACCAAGGTATTCCCTCAAATAATATGATCCTAATAACACCATTAGTGTATTGAATTAAATTATGCTCAATAATAACCCAAATTACGGGAATCGTCGGAATGCCATGGAACTAAGAATGAACTATGCGGAAATCATCCCGATGATGAAATATGGTAAATGGTCTAGGGTGAGCCTCATATAATTCCCTCAAACCCTCCGAACTAACTGTTAACCTCCATTTAACCCTCTGGTCAGGCTGGCATAAACCCCAAAGGTCGCCTCCAACTTCACAATAGGGAAATCCAAAAATGGGGACATCACATAAAAGATTTCTTATCGACATCTTTTAGTGTTACCTTGATCTAGTAATAGACTGATCTTAAGTCAAGTTTTGAAAAGTATTTGGCCACATGAATTTTGTGCAACATTTCATCAATAAATGGGATGGGAAACTTAATTTTTATTGTCAGTTTGTTTAGTCCTCGATAGTCTATGCACAACCTAAAATATCTGTCTTTCTTTCACACTAACACTATTGGAGATGCATATGGACTTCTGCTCTTTGTAATAACACCACAATTCAACAGATCTTGGAATAAACTTTATATTTCCATCTTATGATGATGGAGGTATCTATAAGGTATAACCTTGAATTGGTTTGATCCTAGCTTAACTTCAATTATATTCTCAATCCTCCTCTCTGGTGGTAACTCCATGGGAAGATCTTGAAATGCCTTTTTGTGTTTTTGAAGTATTTCTTGGGCTTCTTTTACTTTAGCATCACCTTGTTCTGAATCTTGTATCTCCATTTGGTGGCATTGGATCACGTAGGTGGCTTCCCCTTTCTGAATAAACTTTTCCATCTGCTGGGATGACACAACTTGTGTTTGGGGGGTTGGAAACCATGTAGCTTGTATCTTTTCCCTTGCCACTTGAATTTAATAAAATGATTTTAATGATTGGACAAATAAGTACCAAATGTTTGTAGCCATTGGACTCCTAAGACTACATCTACTCTTCCTAGAGGTACAATGTAGATTTCTAATTCTAAATTAAGGTCTTGTACATTTGGAGTTTCACTTTATGGCACTTTCCTACATTCTCATTTTTTTTGTCATTTGCAGCCATCACCTTCATGTCCTGAACTGAATATACAAATAGCTTAAGTTTCCTTTCCATTCTTATGTCAAGGAAGTTGTGGGTACTTCATGTATCTATTAGTATTGTGACATTATCATTTTTTATATGTCCCTTTAATTTAAGAGTTTGAAGTTGGTTGATGCCTTCCATGGCCACAATTTATATCCTTGGTGTGTTGTCAACTTCTGTGCCTAATGCGATATTTTGGGGGTCATCTACCTATTCACTTTTTGACACTTTTGTATCCGATTCATCATTGCATGATGCTTCTTGTGTATATAATTTATTTGGATTATCTTCTATGTGACACCTATGTCTGGGATCCCATCTTTCTCCACAACGTCTACATTTTCCTTCTTTCATTCTTTGAGATTCCAAACTTCTTTTATCGTCTCGTATGTGTAGAGGTATGTATTTATCTTTATTTGTGTATGTAGTTTTTGGTCCGTTCTTTCTTGAATAAGCTTTGGCAAATCTTGATTGGAATCCTTCAAGTTTGAATTTTTTCACTTTTGCTTTACAACTTTCTACTTCAATGGACGAAACATGATGCGCTTTTAGTTCATTTTGGATATGTGGTTTAAGACCTCCCAAATAAGATTGGAGTAATTTATTTGTAGATAGATCGAATAATTTTGTGGCGAGAGCTTCTCGTTGATCCGTGAATTCATCAACACTTCCTTTTTGTTGTAGTTTGATGAGTTTAAAAAATAATTCATCTTCAGTGATTCTCTAGAATCTCTTACAAAAATCATTTTTAAAAGAATGCAAGTTGTATGCGTGATTTTTTTTCTTCCATCACATATACCAATTGAATGCTTCACCTTCTAGATGCGTGTAAGCATATTTTACTTTTTCTTCATCTGTTGTAATGTTATATATATTGAAATACTCTTTGGCCTTGTTAAACCATGCCACACATTGATTTTCACTTCTATTGTATTTTGAAAGTTCTATTTTGGCCTCCTTCTTTCGACACTTTTGGATATGCCTTTCGCATGATTTGAGGGCTGACCCACATGTGTGGGATTTATGACAGACATGTGGGTGTTTTTGGTGATGATTTGACTTGGAGATGCATCTTCCTTGCCTTGTGGAGAACCTTTGCTTAACTTGAGGGCTTGGTCATACCTTGGAGACTCCTTTTGAGGATTTCTTGAGCACATTATGAGGAGGCCATCCACATTTGAGGTCCTTCTCCACATTTGATGAGGTTTTTCCACTTGGAGGAGAGGAATGTTGGAGATTTTCTTGCTTGGGAGGTTACTTCACCATGTTTTGAGGTCTCCAAATCACTTGTTCCTTGGAACCTTGGTCCAGGAGAGAAAATCAACCCCTTTCTTTGTGGGATCTTCCTCTCTCATGAGGGTTTTATGTACATGTGATATCATTTGATTATGTATTGACTTAGTCTCATTTGTGTGGATGATAAGTCTTCCTTGTTAGTCTCCTAGGATAATTTTAGGGAAAATAATTAATAAATAATGAGAAGGATGTAGAAGCCCCCACTATAAATAAAGGCTCCCGAGATAGCCCATGTGTTGGCAAGGCTACTAGTTTAGGTAGTAACACTCCCTAATCACTTTTCTGATAATTCAAATTAATTTCTTGTTATTAGACTCCGCTAAATCTTTCCCTTTTGAATAATAATTGGACAAATGAKAATTTTTTTTTACCATATTGAGAAGAGAAAKTCATCAAATTTGTTGACCAAAAAAGACTAGGATTGTTAGTAGTAATATTGCTAGGTAGCCGAAATTGTGTGACAATATTTTCCTCTGAAATCCAGAAGATAATTGCATTAGAAGAAGTCTTCAATGGCACTATGCTAACTCACCTAGTGAAWTTTTTTATGGATGTAAGTATCCAAGTGAACCTATTACTCAAGTTTTAATTGAAATTGCCAATAAAATCAATACCCTACCACTGGAAAGGGGCTTGCAGCATAACCAGAACAAGGGGAAATGTATTAAATCTTCACTTTCCTTAAAATATTTGGAAATGATCACAATCATGAACATAGGCATGTGCATCTGAACATAAAGTGGGCCAATAATATCCATCTTTCATGATCTTATGAGTAGTGGTACTAGCTAAAACATTTCCTCCATATAAACCTACATACAATTCCTATAAAATATCTCTAGACTCGGTTGGATTGACAAGTTTAATGATAAATCCATTCATGTTTCTCCATCCAAGTGCTCCCTACACCAATAAATACTTAGCCACACGAATCTTAAGTGATCACTTCTGCATCTTATCAAGGTTAGTAGGACATGATAAATTCTTCAAATAATAAACAATGCTAGAATACCAATGATGTTGCTCTAAAGAAGATAATATTGCATTTAGTTGAACAACTAGTTGTGGATCCTCCATGATGACCTTCTCCACATTAGAAAGACTACTCTCTACATCAACTTGGCCAACCCTTTCCAATAGGCCAATTTAGTTGGATTTAGTTCAAGGACATACTCTTGGATCTTGGTGATCCACCTGCCCCTTGTGCCACTGCACTCTCTCTACAAAAGTATGTCTTTAACCATGGGATGGGGAACATAGGCCACAATTCTAACATTCCAAAAGTAATCATAAAAATGCTTAAGTTCCTTCACCAAGGCATAAGATTGTTTTTCCATGGAGGCAAAGGCCAAACATTCCCCCTTAAGTGTCTTTCTCATGAAAGCAATTGGCTGCTCACTCCCTTGCTGATTTTTCTGCAACAAAATAACAATCATGGTATAACCAAAAACAAAAGAAAACAATTGAAAATCCTTACCAAAGTATGGGATAACTAGAACTAGATCTTGACAAAGAGTTTTCTTGATATTTGTAAAGACTTTATTTTCTTCTTCACTCCACTTTAAGTCATGATCTTTCTTTATCATGTTAGATATAGGTCTCACAATTTCGACAAAATTATGTATAAAGAACCTTAACAAAATTATATGGCCAGAGAAATATAGGATGGCTTGTTTTGTCTTAAGCAAAGGGATTTCCTGAATACCCTTCACCCTCTCTAGATCAATTCTTACTCCTTTTGAGACTATGTGCCCAAAATGATTTCCCTCAAAGAATCCAAAGACAAAACTTCTTTAGATTAAGTGATATGCGGAAAGACCTACACCTATCAAAAATCTTTCATAAGTGCCCAATACGACTATCTCTATTCTTTGAAAAAACAATAATATCATATTTGTATACTATAATAAAATTAAAGAAGAAATTAGAGAAATCAAAGTACATAGCATGATGTAAAGTGGTTGTAGTGTTCATTAACCCAAAAGGCATTCACACATATCATAAGTTCCCGAAGAGGCAGTAAAGGTAGTCTTATACCTCTAATTGTAACCACATAATCCATCTAACATAGACATCATTTGTAATACCCCTAGTTGGATCCATAGAATAGAAACATATATGTATACATGTTGATGTGCATCGAGGATGGTGAACAATCTAGGGGAAGGGGAATGTTATATCCCCAATTAGATCCCCATAATAGAAATGTAAATGTATACGTGATGAATGGACGATATCTAAGCAATGTAATATGTAAATGCAAATTGTATAGTAATAAAATACATCACCAACTATAGATAGAGAGGATGAAAAACATGGGGGGATATGATTCCAAAAGAGAGGAATGTAAGGGGGATTTAGGGGGATCAAAGGGGGGAAAAGAGGAATAATATTATTTTATTCCTAATCCTATGACCTTTACCTTAAAGTATGCTAAGTCATATCAACCTTGGGGCGAGTTGCCAAGGTAGATACATGGGCTTATTAGGAAGCCATGCAATGCATTATTAGAATGAAAATATAATGCATGTATTTTGGTTATGCAAGGGNTGGGGGGGGGGGGTGTTGTCTCAAATCCTATGTGTGGGATGAAGGATTTCATGTATGATGTAATGAAATTATGGGAAGTGATTTCCATGAACCCCTGAAGGAAATTGTGGCCATGTGACATGGAAATGGATGCCATTGAGTCAAAGTAATTATAGCCGAGAATCCTTGAGGTTCCCAATGGTGATATTTCTTGGCTAGTCTATGCTTGAGCCCAAGAAATAAATGGGATAGCCCGAGGGACTATGTTGTAGAGAAGGGTATCCACTTATTTGGGTTGTGTAGGTTGAAGAGGAAAGAGAGTTTGTGAGTTGGGATTGTTGTAGGAGTGAACAAACCATGATAATATGGGAAATTGGGTTATGTGTGGGTATTATATCCAACCATAGTTGTTCATACTTGTGAAATCATAGCCTCAACTCGGGGGTGGATTGTTGTAGAAAGATTATGTGCAACATAGCCTATGTTTGGGTGGAACATTTTTCATCTGCAACTAGTTGGTGGATTATTCCCAGAAGATAAGTGTATATGGTTTATGTGTAATTTGTGTTGGATTAATGTTGTTAATCTTGTGAATGGAATGTTGTTCTATTTATATGTATGAGCTTGCATTGTATGTTTGCATGTATTAATTAGTTCATTATAGAACAATGAATAMACTATGGTAATTGAGCTATGTATTGTGAATCTCATCCTAGCCAGAAGGTTAGGCATATTATAAAATAGTATTAGATAAAAATATATGGTTGATGGAAGGAAAATTTGAGGTACGCCACTATCCCAATTGTGTACAGGGGTGGCTAGATACACTTCATCATCCATGATCCCATTACTATTTTAAGAATATGCTCCATGCTAGAAAGAGTGTAGTTATCTTTGAGAGATGCCAGGTTGAGGTTCTTGTAATACATACATATTTGGATCTCTTCAATCTTCCTTACTAGAACTACATTGGAAACCCAATTTAAATAACTGAATTGAGTGATAATCTGGGCCTCCAAGAGATTTTGTAATTCTCATTGTATGATCGGAGCTACTTTCAAGTTCATGTGCCTTTTTCATTCTTTGAAAGGCCCAACATCCTTCTTCAATGAGATTGCATGCTAGATTACTTAGATCATACATTTACAACTCATCATAAGACCATGCAAACATAGATTTGTAATCATGTACCAAAGTCTCCAACTTCCTCCTCCCCTCCCCCTCCTCGGGTACAACATCAACCAACTCTGATAAGTATGGGGAACACTTTGAAACAAATATTCAGCTCAATCACCTATTCATGAAAATCATATTTATTGATTCCTTTGAATACATTAGATTTATCAAAGAACTTTTCTAATGGAACTAAACCTATTAGGATCCTATTGGTCTGCAATTGGATCAATGGGGGATCACCCTCCTGCACTTATCCAACCAAGTGAGTGGGAAACTTGTTAATTCAATTTTAAAAACTAAACATATGCATTTCATTTTCAAATACTTTCCAATAACAAATATTATCAGGAACACAAGGTCAAAATACTACCTTCACCAAATACCAAGTATAAGGAACAACAATGCATGGCTAGAAACAAGTGGTTGATATTTCCATGGAGTTTGCAAGCTAATTTTGAGACCTTAGGACAATAGTAATAGAAAGTTCCCGAAAGCACTTAATTTCATCCCAAATTGCTTCTCAATGTCTCTTAAGCCTTGGGTCCTTTGCCTCACATAAATTTTCTACTTGATTGACCACAAGCTCCAAATCCCCAAGTACTTTCAATAACTTTATTCACATTTTACATCTCTTGTTCAAGACCTAACAACAAGGCCTCATACTCGGCCATATTGTTGGTACACTCAAAATCCAATCTAAATGAAAATGGGAAAATATTACAGGATGGGTATGTGAAAACAACACCAACACATATTACCAATCTAGATCTTGTAACATCATCAAAGGTCATAGTCCACAAACCCTTTGAAAAACTCTCACCAACAAGCTTAGATGGTGCAATTGGTTGCTCAGGCTCTTCCATCACCTTGTAGGCACCAAGTCTAGCTCATACAACTTAAGATATACATGTTCATTTCCTAATATCTTCAACTATTCAACATAATTATGCAACATTTTCCTCTCTTTAAACAATCTTACCATGTAACTCGGTGCCACTGGAATGTCTACATATGACCAATCCATCTAGATGCTACCTCTTACATCGGTTTCCCACTTTTTAGATAAAAGCATGCTATATTTAGCTGGATAATAAATGATCACTAAATCCATAGATATGACTCAATTGTGATATTCTTGCAAATGGACCTCAAGTCCTTTAATGACCCCGAAAACTTATACTTCTCTTGAGTCCATCATATGCGCATTTCTATAAGGCCCTAGTTCATTCATCAACTCAAAAGTCCTAACATTAGTTAATGCTCCTGAATCTAGAATGCAATTTCTAAGTAACAAACTATTAACCAATAATGAAATATAAAAGGGAGGGGTTCATCAATCTTGTTCATACCTAATTATGCATGTGGATGGTGATCTAATGAATCAATGGAACTTCCCAATCTTAGAAACCTATTGGCACTTTTTTGTCCCATTATACGAATATGCTCTTGAAGTGGTACTATAATTTTGATCTTTGCCAATTCATTTAATAAACAAAACCTCAAATTGTGCATAAGAAATGGATCAAGTTGATATAAGGAAAACACTTACTAACTGTTATTTTGTAGTATAGGCTATTTCTCTTGCATTTTATTTGGTACCTTGTTCTTCCTCACATATGTCCTTGTTATTTTAGTAACAAAGGATGTTGCATTTGATTGTGATTTGCCAATAACAACCCCTTTAGACATTCCCATATGACTCCCATGGGTATCCATGCTAGCAAGAACCATAGTACTTTGAGATTCTTAAAATTCCCCTAAATTTAAGGGAACACCCCCTGGATGATTATTCCCTTTATTGTTAGAAACTTGATATACATGTGAGCTATTATCTTCATCATCCAGGGACATCATATTCAAATTATCATCTTAACCTTTGGAAGTGTCCTCTAGATAATCTTGGATGAACATATAAGTTGTTTGGGAAAATGTACCA
>JASDQU010382394.1:0-11192 GCA_032191745.1 Picea mariana | reverse complement strand
CTTCACCTTCATCAAGAGTCCAAGTAGGATTTTCTGGAGGCTTATTTGGTGTAGAAGTTCCCTTTTTGGGTGGCATGTTGGCCAAGTATCACTTTTCAACCTTGATTTTGAGGTGGTTCTGCTAGACAATATTTCTTCTGTTGTATCTCCCAATTTTTGGCCCTTCTGGGTATGACACTTTCTCTTATGTATTTCTCTGATATTTCTTCTTTGCAATGCCATAGGTCTGATCAAAATTGGATGTGCCAAGTGGAATTTACGGTAGCTTCCCCACAACTAGTCGATTTTTGGCCTTTCCAGGAGATCTCACTTGTATAGTGTGCCCCGCACAAAATAATTGATATAAAATTTTGAAACTTGCACCCAAAATACTATAGACTATCCAAGATCCAATGCAACTAGTCCCACGAAATTTGGATACTCTAGGAAGAATTTATGATTGTTTTACCTGGAACACCTTCTTGAGACTAGTCAATAGGACTAGTCAGATACCCTATCTTACACAGGGTGTATCTAAAACTTTAATATGACACAAAATCTGAACTTCTTACCATAGATACATTACCAATTTCTGTAAATGGCCTCCAGAGGTAAGGGTCTGAAACATTACAGAAAATTTTTTATATCAAAAATTCCACAATGACTCATTTCAGGATGCTTCTAGAACCCTATCTTGTACAGGCTGTATCTTCGAAATTATAAGGCCTCAGAAGCTGAATTTTGAACCCAACGTACCTTGATCCGTATTTTAAATATCCTCCACGCCATTCCTTCTGAAACGTTGTAGAAAAAAAGTTATAGAGAAAATTCCATGGTGTCTTAGATGTAGCAGCGAAACCCCAAGACCTTGAGCTTTGATACCATATGTTAAGAACCAAACATCAATATAGCATATAAAAACCTCAGGAAAAGTACTCAACACCTTGAAAAAGAGATAATTTCAGATAATAAGCCTCTTCGAGGGGGCAACCTCCTTTTACCCCACTTAAATGTTCAAGTACCAGATGATTCAAAATGAAAATGTCCCCTTGGTATATATAGGAGACTAGGAGGTATAATTACAAATAATGGCCTAAAGACGACATAATTAAAATAACATTACTAATCTAAATTACAACTAATGGCATAAATCCGACATAAATAAAATAGCATTATTAATATAATATGCCCCAATTAAGGGGTAATGAGCCAATATCAGGGCTTAACAAAAGCTAACTTTCTTCGTAGGTTTATAGTGAACTATGCTACTATCACTAAAGGTTTCATGCGTCTTTTGAAGAAGGACACCCCTTTTATCTGGGATGAGTGAGCCCAGGAGTCCTTCGATGCTTTGAAGAAAGTTTTGGTGTCGGTGCCTCTACTGAAGCTTCCAAACTACAGTAGAAATTACTTACTTTACATTTTCAAGTCTGAGGATACGATTGGTATCGTTCTAGTTCAGGAGGATGACGAGCTCCAAAAACACGTTATTTATTATCTTAGTCGAACTTTACTCAGTCTTGAATTCAACTACACTCATGTCGAAAAGATAGCTTTGGTTGTCATTCACGCAGTCCAACATTTGCGTCATTACATATTAATTTGCAAGACTACGGTGGTTGTTGATGTCAATCCATTTCAATACCTCCTTACCCAACGTATCATAAGAGGGAAATACAATAAATATATTGTCATTTTGCAGGAGTTTGATCTCGATTTTGCTTCCATGAAATCCAAGAAGTCCCTAGTCTTTGCAGAGTTGATATCCAATTTCCCATGATTAGATGAGGATGTTATCCATGTCGATTCATTTGTGGAGGAGCACATCTTTCTTTTCTCATCGTCTGAACCCCAGTATGCAGACATCATGCTCTATCTTTAGAATTTGAAGTTCCCTCAACATCTCTCATGAGATGATCGACAATGTATAAGATACCAAACCGAAAAATATACTATTGTCGGTGACACTTTGTATCGCCGAGGAATAGATGATATATTGCATCGTTTCTTAACTCACGGAGAGGCCAAGTCTGTCCTAAATGATTTCCATAGAGGGGCTTGTGGTGGTCATTTATCCAGGCTTGCGACAGCTAAAAAAAAATTGCAAGCCAGTTATTTCTAGCCTACTATCTTTAGCGATTGTATTAAAGTGGTTAAGGAGTGTCAACCCTGCCAGATGTTCACTCGAAAAATGTGCTCGCATCCATCCCCTCTTCACCCAGTTATTATTTTTGGTCTCTTCACTAAGTGGGGGGTGGACTTCATTGATTGGAACCCAAGTTCGGCTGGGGAATCAACACATTATCATGGTCATCAACTACTTTACTAAGTGGGCCAAGGCCATGGCTACAGTTAAATCTGATGGGAATATTACAGCCTTCTTCATATTCAATAAGATTATCACCCGGTTTGGTATCCCGAGTGAGATTGTCATTGACCATGGAAGTCACTTCCAGAATGAGATGATGGAAGAACTAGAAGCTAAACTGGGGTTTAAGCATGGTCACTCTTCTCCTTATTATCCCCAGGAAAATGGACAGGTAGAGGCTGTCAAAAAGTCTCTCAAGACCATTTTGAAAAAAATTGTCCATTAGAGTAAGTCCAACTAGCACATCATGCTATATCCTACACTTTGGGCATGCCGAACCTCGGATTTTCCCCTTTCCAGTTAGTACACGGTGTAGAGTCGATATCACCCATTGAATGTGAAATCCATTCTCTTAAGTTGGCAGTCGCGCTCCTACCTGACACTTTCGATCTTGAACGATGCCTTGTACACCTAAAGAGTCTTGATGAGCAGCATCGAGGTGCCTATACAACTATCGAGGCAAACAAACAACATGTCAAGGTTCAATATGATAACTCTAGCTGTCCTTGATTGTATGCTAAGGGTGAATTGGTCCTCTTGTATGATTAAGCCAAAGAACCACTGGGGGTAGGAAAGTTTAAACCCATGTGGCATGGGCCTTACATCGTGTGACATGTGCTAGAAAAAGGAGCCTATGAGTTGGAATATTATGAAGGGAATAAGTTGGTCGAGCCCAGAAATGGGCTCTACTTGAAATGATACTACGATTATGTTTCTTATCAAGTTTTCACTTAGATGTCAATGGAGTCGTCAGTCTACTTAGGATTCGCAGACGGGGCCAGTCGTCACACACGGAACTTAGCTTCCACCACTTGGGTGATTTATTCACCTGAGGGTCTATTTTTGTCTTCAAGAGGCATATACCTAGGGCCATCAACGAATAATGTGGCCGAATATAGCACTGTTATAAAACTTTTACACGATGCTATCTCACATGGCATCCATACATTAGAATTTCGCCTAGATTCCCAGTTAGTAGTGCGTCAGTTGAACGGTCATTACCGAACAACTGTTACTGCATGCGTGATCCTTCTTTACTCTGGACGATTCCTACGGTTATGTCTTTTAGAGTGACATTTTGATTTTAATTCATATTATCATATTCCTAGAAGTTATACTTATGTATCTGATGCTTATGCTAACTATGTTTTAGATTGGCATTTATCACATATTTAAAAGAAAAGAAAACATCTAATCAATGTACACATTGAAAAATATAAGTAAAGACGAAGATCCCTTTTATATATTTCAAAAAATATGGTGTTTATAGTACAAAATGGGGCTAACACCCTCATACATATACATCCTGTATCATAATATCCCACGACATCTACGCCTGTGGTGTCGGATGTGTGTCATGGTAGCAAACCACGACGTTTGCGAGACACCAAAAGAGTCATACCCATCCCTTGGATACACCAACCACCTGTCGTTGCATGGCTTTAGGCAGATCCTCTATCTGAACCATGGGTATCCTGTGTGTCGGACGCAAAAAGTTTCCCTACACGTTTTTTAACACCCTCTTGGCCTCTCCTCCCACTGCTTCGTCTCCCCGGTTCCTTCTTTGATGTCAAGGGAAACCCTCTGGCCATCATGGACCCACACCTGTGACACACAAATTTTTAATCAATACTTAACCACCATCAAAAAAAAATTTGTCCTAAATATACAAAAATACAAAAAAATGAAATACGTAAAAACATTTTGGCATACCTATGTCACCATAAGCAGTTCTTGGGGGAAGTGGCATGTTTGGATCTCCTCTAAAGTCGATCCCCTCATAGGGATAGTCATCCATAGCGATGACCTGTCTCCGCCACCAGTAGAAAAATTCCTCGTTGTAGGGTGTCGGCACCCTACCTCCTCCTTATCGCCTCATCACCTAGGTCCACCGTGCCATGGTTGGATCACGAGGTCCTCTCGGGAGAATCTTAACTCTAGGTCCCAAGCCTGGAACCCACTCGAAAAATAAGTTGCATAACATGGAGGCAAACACGTAATTCCTTTTACCCCCCTGTTTACACTTCATCAACTGGCTCTTCATATTGGCCAGTTAGTGAGGCACACCAATCGTACACCGTGGGTCTCTCACACTACACTGCATAAAACATGAGAAATCTCGATGCCTGGTGGAACTAGGACAATGATCTTTAGACTGAGGTTTTTTATTACTCGGATGGGGAATTGACTCCCTAACTTAGGGGTCCCAACCACATAATGGTTGTTGATATATTCTTCTATCTTCATCCCGCTTGTTTCCCCTTGTGATTTGCGGTTCACAACCTCCCCTCAACTCGATAAACCAGTCATAAAATAGATGTCCTCCACTTTAATTCTCAATGGTTTCCCATCGATATTGAAGCTCTCGCTATCAAGGTCCCAGTAACCCACCAACATCTCCAACAACCTCACCTGGTCTCTCATCCCTTTGAGCACCCAAAACTTATACAAACCACATCGCATTAAGGCCATTTGGGCCCCTAGATCTAAATCTAAAATGTCATCAGTTTCTTTGTGTTCCCTTTCTCGCCATTCAAGCACCATCCTATTAAAAAAAAACACAATTTTGAGTTAGAACCCTCTCTTTTCGTCATTTGTGTTCTTGTACATAGCTTACTATGCACACAATCATGTATATGGCTCAATATACACGTCCTATTGCACATATTCAAGATCCAAGCACCCGTTAGAGACAAAAAGAATCAAATGCACATATTCAAAGGTTTTGAGGATCAAAGTGACACATACCATGATACCCAGACTCATTACTTCATGGAGAAATATCCATTTCTGCTATAGTACCAGGTCGAGGTGATGGATGATGTTGCTATTGACAAAGTGGAGGTGCTGAAGAATGAACATATGGGCCCTCTAGGGCCATGCTCAAGTCGATCTCACTCTCGGTAATCGATGTCTAGGACCTATGGGCCTCGAGACATAATCTCCTTAGTTATCCCTAAACTGGGGGATAACATCTGGCTCCAACTCGGGGACATGTGCTCACCATAAAGCGCATGAGAACCTCAGCATCTATGGCATAACCTGTGACCTGCTCGATCTCAACATAAAGCTGTTAGCAATCATTTGGGGTGGTGATATCACCCCCAAGTCATACATATCAAAATGAAAGCAAGCATATATACAAATGTGAAAACAAATTATTATAGCATGCAATGCAAATGGTATGTACAATGTATGTGAATTCCTACTTACCTGTACTTACCTGTTGGTTGAATAGTAGGTGTAGTCAAATTACCAGCGAAACCATCCTAGCAATGTATCACAATACCCGCCTCTATGCTTCATCATAATCCAAAACAATGATAAGTTAAGCACAAAAATAACATGGGTTAGAGAGTGTATCATATCATCGAAAACCATAATTTCCAACTCATGGAGGTGGGTGGGAGGGATAAAATCATGCCAAGTCATTCTCTGAGGAAAGTGCTCAATCCACTTCAGGAAGGGATCATGAAAATTCAAACGTTCAGAAAACTAACTCAAAAGGTATGGAAGATGGCTACCTAGGATGTCCTCATAATCTAAAATCTGGTTTAGATGACATACCTTTTCTTGGAGTATTCAACCTACCCTTGAACTCTAGGGTTTTCCCTATAAGAAAATCAATACAAAAGACATACTTCCCAACTACACCTTTAATGACACAACAAGGTAAAGTAATCGAAGGTGGCTGGAGAAATTTGTCACAAGAATCCTTCTTCAGGCAAACAATGTTCTTAATTCGATCAAGACCTGAGCACAATGGTGGTTGATAATCCTCTTCATGGAATGAATCCTAGTGCTAAGAGGAGTAATCATCAAAATCCTTAAGGTATGACCGAAAATCATCAGAAAAATATGGAACTAGGTCAACCTTGGGTGTTTGGAAAGTATTGGTAATTGTATCATCTCCTTGTTGCCATTGGTCAAAATCAAGAGTAACCTGTTGTGATAATTGTAATGACAACACTTGGAAATGATTGTAAATCTCCTAAATGGGGTCCATACCATAATCAACCACAACCCACTTACGTCTTCCAACATGTATGAAATCATAATATTAACTATGTCACTATCTGTATCATAACATGAAGGATTCAAAAAATTCAAGGGCTCATCTATATCCTCCTCATTTCCCAAATCATAAAGTAGAGAATTATCAAAATATATGGCATAACCTATGACCTACTCAATCTCAACATAAAGCTGTTAGTTTTCATTTGGGGTGGTGATATCACCCCAAACTCATACATATCAAAATGAAAGAAAGCATATATACAAGTGTGAAAACAAACTATTTTATCATGAAATGAAAATGGTATGTACAATAAATGCAAATTCCTACTTACCTGTAGTTACCTGTCGGCTGAATAGTAGGTGTAGTCAAATGACCAGTGAAACCATCCATTGCACAACAAGGTAAAGTAATCAAAGGTTGCTAGAGAAAGTTGTCACAAGAATCCTTCTTCAGGAAAACAATGTTCTCAATTTGACCATGACCTGAGAAAAATCAAGAGTAACCTGTTGTGATAATTGTAATGACAACACTTGGAAATGATTGTAAATCTCGTAAATGGGGTCCATACCATAATCAAACACATCCCACTTACGTCTTCCAACATGTATGAAATCATAATATTAACTATGTCACTATCTGTATCATAACATGAAGGATTCCAAAAATTAAAGGGCTCATCCATATCCTCCTCATTTCCCAAATCATAAAGTAGAGAATTATCAAAATCTATGGCATAACCTGTGACCTGCTCAATCTCAACATAAAGTTGTTAGTATTCATTTGGGGTGGTGATATCACCCCCAGCTCATACATATCAAAATGAAAGAAAGAATATATACAAGTGTGAAATCAAACTATTTTATCATGAAATGCAAATGGTATGTACAATAAATGCAAATTCCTACTTACCTGTACTTACCTGTCGGCTGAATAGTAGGTGTAGTCAAATGACCAGTGAAACCATCCATTGCACTACAAGGTAAAGTAATCAAAGGTGGCTGGAGAAAGTTGTCAATAGAATCCTTCTTCAGGAAAACAATGTTCTTAATTCGACCAAGACCTGAGAAAAATCAAGAGTAACCTGTTGTGATAATTGTAATGAAAACACTTGGAAATGATTGTAAATCTCGTAAATGGGGTCCATACCATAATCATACATATCCCACTCACTTCTTCCAACATGTAAGAAACCATAATATTAACTATGTCACTATCTGTATCATAACATGAAGGATTCAAAAAATTCAAGGGCTCGTCCATATCCTCCTCATTTCCCAAATCATAAAGTAGAGAATTATCAAAATCATGGAGAGGAGGGTAAATTACTGTGTTTGTTTCTTCTTGTGAAGGAGCTTTGAGGAATTGGGTGTCTTCAACATGCATCATTCTTTTATCCTCAGTTGCCCCTTCATCTTCAACTGTAGAACAAGGAAGGTCTTCTTCGTTCGAGGATTCCATTTCTTCTTCCTTCTCTAAATCATAAAACAATGCATTGTCATGATCCTGAAAAGGAAAGTGAGTAACCTCATTCTCTTCTTATTTTGTAGGGGGGAAAGGCTCATGGATGGATTTATCAGAGAGAGGAGAGCATGTCAACACTTCATCATCTTGTTCGGGTTCTAGCTCCGCAACTGTATCTTCAATGATTCTTTTTTCTTCATTCCATTAAGATATTATATCATTAATAATAATGATATATATCTTAATTCATTAAATTTTATATTAAAAATAATTTTAAATTAAAAACTAAAAAATTTTAAAAACAAATCATACATATTATATTATTTATTTATTATATCCAATTAATATATAATTTATTTACTATACCAAATCAATATATATAGTTAAAGTGTTCTATATTTTCAAAACAATGAAAATATTTAAAACTTACAATATGATTTTTTTTTTTAAATTTTTATTATTATTATAATTTAATTTTTTTTAATTTTCATCATTATTATAATTTAATTTTGTTAATGATTGTTTTTAATTTATTGATAAAATAACATTTTTCCAAATTTAGATTACTCAGATTGAATATTAAAAACCCCCCATGACACAAAATCAAAACACTGTCACAACCTGGTCCACAAAATCAAAATACTGTTGCAACTTGCGCCTCTTCGTCATCTCGCACTTTACTTATTCCGGTTTCTTGTGAAATGTGCCATTGCCATCACTCTCAATATATGACAGAACCGTAACTTCCAATTTAACGCACTAAAACGCTCCAATTTGAAATTCAATGTCCGAGAAGAAAACCACCGGAATGTTCTAAAACGCTCCAATTTGAAATTCAATTTCTGAGAAGAACACCACCGGAATGTTCTAAAACGCTCCAATTTGAAATTCAATTTTCGAGAAGAACACTAGCAGAATTTTCTAAAACGCTCCAATTTCAAATTCAATTTCTGAGAAGAACACCACCAGAATGTTCTAAAACGCTCCAATTTCAAATTCAATTTCCAAGAAGGAAAAAAAGGCGCTCCCTATTGCCAACGGTCATCCAATTCGATTGATTTAAAAGCATAATTAGGTCGATTGATCAGTCTTTCTAAATAATTAGCTTTCTAAATAATTAGGTTTTGTTTTCTCGTACTGCAAAATCTCATTCACCTGCATGCGTGCCTATTTTATTTTACAGAACGACCATGGATTGAATTGTTTTCTTGCATTGCCACACAGAGTCAAAGACGGACCGTCACGG
Source organism: Picea mariana (assembly GCA_032191745.1). Taxonomy (NCBI): domain Eukaryota; kingdom Viridiplantae; phylum Streptophyta; class Pinopsida; order Pinales; family Pinaceae; genus Picea; species Picea mariana. The sequence continues at coordinate 2,120 of JASDQU010382394.1, read as the reverse complement.
AGTCACAGCTTTCTAAATAATTAGGTCGATCGATCAATCTTTCTAAATAATTCTATCACACAGAGTCACAGACTGACCATCGCAGAGTCACAGCGTTCTAAATAATTAGGTCGATCGATCGGTCTTTCTAAATAATTTTATCACACAGAGTCACAGACGGATTGTGGATTGACTTGTTTTCTCGTACTGCAAAATCTTATTCACCTGCATGTGTGCCTGTTTTATTTTACAGAACGACCATGTATTGAATTGTTTAGCAGAAAATCTATGGCTTCGACTACCGTATTGACAATAATAAGCCTAGGTAAGATACATCATAAAGTTATTATGGATAGTTTGAATGAATTTATCAATTCATCATATAGATTAGGTGTAGATAGGAGAACGAGATGATCAATGCATATTTTGAAGTTTTGCTGATCAATGCTTATTGGTGTACATTTTGCAGTTTTGGCAATCATCATTTGGATTTCAATGAACGATGAAGACCACATATCATTAACAGTACGGCTTTCAGCAAAATTTTCGGAAGAATTAGCATATATTGGGATTAGGATTCAACCATTGATTTAAGCTCTGAAAGGTTTTGTCAAATCTATACCATAATAACAAATATATTGCATACTCCAATTTATTCCATGCATTTTAATCGTATTTCTGGACAGTTTTATTGATTGATGCATTTTAATCGTATTTCTGGACAGTTTTATTGATTCTTATCTAGATGCACAGAAACTAGCCTTGAAATAAATGTTGTGTTAAATGCTTTGAACATGGATTTTCTTTGGAATGCCAACAAGTATTTCGAGTTGAAATGTTTTTTTAATTTGAAGTATTTCATAAATTACCCTTCGACAGGGCGTAGGCCTATTTTCTAGCCAATTTATCAACCTTCGTGGGTTATTCTTAGGTTTCTTAAGTTGTAATCTCTTTGTAGCCGAAGACGACCTTACGCTCAGGTCTGCACTGCCTCATAAACTTCGTTCACCTTCATCCCATCGTTCTCCTCTATCACAACTGAGATGTGAGAAGACACTATCCCTATGAGATTGCATAGCCATTTTGTAAAAAAATTGTTGAACTCAGAGGGAAGGTATTCCTTGGCTATGGTCCATATGAATATCATGGTAGCCATTATCGACCCCAAATTAGACCAGACCTCCATTTTCAGGAAATTAGGAAACCCCATGAAAAAAATTATTAAACCAGAAAAACCTCGATCCTCTTGGAGAAAGTCGGCCTAACTCTTTCATGGGCAATCTAGTGGAATACGAAAGAGTGGAATGGGAAATTTCTGGGGTGGACACCAAACAGGATTGGAGGGCAGAGATCCTTTGGTACTAGATCCTTTGGTACTAGATCTGCTAATTTAGAATTACATTATTAATGGGTTGCATGAGATAGATTTTAATCGTGCCTTCTTTTTTCTCTTATGGACATCGTTATTCTTAGGTTTCTTAAGTTTTAATCTCTTTGTAGTCGAAAACGACCTTACGCTCAGGTCTGCACTCCCTCGTAAACCTCGCTCACCTTCATACCATCGTTCTCCTCTATCACGACTGGGATATGAGAAGACACTATCCCTATGAGATTGCGCAGCCATTTTGAAAAAAAATCGTTGAGCTCGGAGGGAAGGTATTCCTTGGCTATTGTCCATATGAATACCACGGCAGCCATTATCGACCCCAAATTAGACCAGACCTCCATTTTCAGGAAATTAGGAAACCCCACGAAAAAAATTATTAAACCAGAAAAACCTCGATCCTCTTGGAGAAAGTCGGCCTGACTCTTTCATGGGCAATCCAGTGGAATACGAAAGAGTGGAATGGGAAATTTCCGGGGTGCACACCAAACAGGATTGGAGTCCCATCTTATCGCCTATTAAGTTTCTTGGGGTGCACACCAAATAGGATTGGAGGACCGTGTTTAAAGTTCTCTCTCTCTGAGCCTGTGAAAGTACTAGGCTCTGCTGAGCTCCGTGGACCCTTTTATGACAGAGATTTTAAAGTCATCGTAGTGATAAAAGGCCAAAGATAGGTTCCGACTAATTTCTTTGAATTAGGTTTTCTATTTGAAATTAGATAAGTTCTTCATATATTTTAAATTTGGTTTTCTATTTG
>JASDQU010382393.1:0-11138 GCA_032191745.1 Picea mariana | reverse complement strand
TCATTTTTCAGTTCGAAAAATGATCCAGGATGAGAAGTTCCTTTGGGGTTTGAGATTTCTGACGGACAGGCATTTTCCAATTCGGAAAATGGTCTAGATTTGATTATCATTTTCGTAATGAAAATGGTCCGATAGATTGTTGATGTACCATAGACAGTGATTCCCTTGTGGCCAGTGTGGGGGAATGGTCTAGGGCAGTCATTCTTCTTGGCAGTCACTCTGAGTAGTGGTATGAAAAGATTCTAATTGGCTGTGATATGAGTTCTGTCTTCTTTCGTAGTGTATAATTCCTGTGATCTTTTATTTCATTTCACTTTCATCTGTTTAAATTGGAGAGACAAAAGCCCATAATTCATCTCATGATGCTCTTGGCTTAGCAATTTAGACTGTGTATATTTCTTCTTAACCAATTCAGAATTCATTCCTGTAATGCTCTGATGCAGTTATTTGTTTCCTCTTTCCTCTTACCACTCTGATTTATTTTAAGTTACAACTCAGATTCATTGCCTCATTTAGCCTTTATCCTCTGGAGAGTTCTATCGGCTGATCATTGTTTTCATTCAATTTTATAATTTTGACTCCATAGCCCTGTGTGTTCCTCATCTTCTTGGCCAAGAAACTTTATAAAAACCCCTCAAAACAAACCAAGTCTAGCCACCAATTTCCATAGATATATCAAGTGACACGAGAGAGCCCTCTTTGAGTTGTGTAGGCTAGTGCCTCAGCTCTAAAGCTGGTTGAAACAATTACCTCTGTCATTTGTCTATTCAGTCGGACAGAATTTACAGAGTGCTAACAACACCACCTTAGCGCCTCGATAGGGCCTTGTCGAGACCACTAAATCAAACAATAACAAGGACTTAACAAATCAAATGTCAAAAGCCAAAAATGGTTAAATCTATAAAGAAAAAGGAAACAGGGATTTGGAAAGACACAATGCCGAGGAAAGGGTACCTCATTGCCCAAGTGCTCCCTCTACAAAGGCACTCATGAGGATGACTATTATACATGGCCTTGCATGTAAATGACATCCACCACATGAAGTGAACCCCAATCCATACCACTCCCATTACACATACTCCTTGATGGGTTCCTTGGAACATACCTCTTGGTCTGGGTATTGGCACACCTAATAGGGGGTAATAATGACCCTCCTGTACCTAGACTTGGAAAATTGTATAATTTTGTAAGATAGTGTAAAGTTTGAAGAGGGTATTCTGTGAGATTGATCTAATGGCTTTTGTATTAGCATGACTCACTTTATATGTTGTGTTTGGATTTTGTACCTTTCCTTCGGTCTTCATGATGGATCTTGGACCACATGAGCCCTCCTTGGATGATAGTTGCACATAGCCACATGCTTGGTTAACACTTGGATCCTTTGGAAAATGTTGAGGGGCTACTACCCCACTTTTATGGAGGCCATCCCCACCATTTGAGAGAGGTTGTTTGGCACCCCTAAGAGGACAATGGGGCTTTTGGTCACATGACTCCATTCACAAGACAACCTAGCACACATGGGTATGACCTTGAGCACATTGATGATGGGATGTTGCATGCATGCATGATGATGATAGCTTGATGGGATGTTTCACCTTCTATGGAGGATGTTGGACCCTTGCTTGAGGACATTGCACTTGGAGAGATGATGTGGCACCTTTTCATGGATGATAACACTCTTTCATGATGGGACGTTGCATCTTTTGACGATGGGGCACCTTGATGTGACGTTTGGGGCTTCTTGGTAATGGTATGGCACCCTTTGATGAGACATCACACCCCTTGGAGGAATGGGGGACCTTGATGTGATGTTTCGGGGCTTCTTGGCACCTTTTGAAGAAACATCACACTGTTTGGATGATGAGGCATCTCTTGAGATGAAAAGTTGCACCCTTCATAGCAACTTTTCACTTAGATCTCTCATATAAATAGAGAATCATTTCTCATTTTGCAAATCATTGCTACTTGTGGAGATTTATCACTCTTGTGACTTGTCTACTACTTATTCTCTCTCATGACAAATACTATGGATTGTTAACTAGTGCAACTTTTTTGGGAGCTATGTTTGTGGATCTGCTACTACTACTTGGATGACATGGAAATTAGGGTTTTGATGGACAAAAGATGTTTTGAGCAAGTATTCTCTTTTCATCTTATAGTTATGTTTATGAATGCATTTTTAGATTGATGTCGTTTTTCTAGTGGTGGTTCTTCATCCTCTTGGATCATTCTTAAACAAACCCTCTTATCAAAATTATTGGAAGGTTTACTAGTGGAGGAATCTTCCCTTGCATCATCCTTTAATGTTTTAGGAGGATTGTCTAGGGTTAATAGTGGACAACCTCTAAGCCTCACCCTAAAATAATCCACTTCATTTTCCCAAAGAAGAATCTCCATTTGACCCCATATGCCCAAAATAGTAGGCACTAGTAATTTTTCTCCATAATAGTCAATCATTACTATTGAATTTTACTACTTTAGGGTTAGGTTTAGGGTTTATTTCATGCAAAATTTCATTTTTAGCCATAAAGACCAAAACGTCTAGGGTGTTTAGGCATACTATTGACCTAAACTACATTGCCAAAACCCTAATTTAATTTTCTGAAGTGTTATAACAGCCATTTAAGGAAAAACGTCTAAGGTTTTCAAGCTGATTTTTACTATTTGATTTTCTGATTTTGTTGGCAAGTAAAACCCTAATTTAACCTAGTATTTAGCCCTCTTATTTACTGGATCATTTCATGTGTAGGGTTTTTAGGCTGATTTCACTGTTTAATTTTCTGATTTTGTTGGCAAGTAAAACCTTAATTTAACCTAGTATTTATCCCTCTTATTTACTATATATTTCATGATCAAAGGGCTATTAATTCTACTGCTGCAATCTTTTATTTGCTGCTGTAATGATTCATTTTACTGCAGAAAATTGACTGATTTACTATTGTCATAGTTTTACCATTGCTAAAAATTACATTTTCCACTGCTGAAATAATCTCTATACTATTAGAGATCATTTATTTCACTGTTGTAATGGTTTCTTTACTGCTGTTATAATTCATTTCATTACTGCAATTTCACACATTCCTTACACATTTTACTATACCCTTAGACTTTATCTTTATTTATAGTGTTTGGAGACCCAATTAAACTCATACTTGACTTGGAGGGCCTCTCTTTTAGACTTGAATCCTCTACACTTCAAATCTGGAACTTGCCTTGTTCCACCACCTCTCTATTTCTTTGCCTATCCTTATCTTGGTGGTAGTGTGAGTAGTCACCCCAAAAGGCCCTAGACTTGATTGTGTCTTGCCTAGGGATTCTTGGAGGGTAATGGGGAAGCCTCCCTTGTGTTGGATAATATTCCTTCACTAAAGAGAGGGAAGATGTTGCCTAGGTGACAATGGTGACATCTTCCATGTTCCACTAGTCTTAGTGCCTTGTAAAGTCTTTGAACTTGGTGCTAGATTGTGTGGTAACATTTTGGCACTATTGCCGGGGGGAATTGAGTCATTCTTCTTGGATATCTGAAGTGTATGCTTCAACACTTTTTGATGAGTGTAAACCAAATCCTAACCTAAGTATACTCATCTGGTGACTCCATTGAGGGAATAAGCCCTTTTCCCTAGGCAAATTTTGAAGACCCTATACTTGTAAGGTGAAGCAAGCATTATTGTAAAGGCATTGAAGATTCATCTTGGCGACTCCACGCATATGTTTTAGGTGTCATCTTATTTTCAAATTGTTGCATATTCTCAAATGAAGGAATCATGGCACCATGGAAAATTCATGAATTGTACCATCCTCTTGATATTAAGGATATTTTGGGATACCCAAATAAGCTCCCTCCAAAATGGGAAAAGAATATTTTGAAGTTTAATGGTGATGCTCTTTGTGCTATTCCGCATATCTCATCATTCCTTGACTATGTTTTAAAGCTTAATGAAAAACATGAGGATGTTCTAATAAGATTATTTATATGTTCTTTGGGAGAAGATCAACGGAGATAGGTCAAGCATTGTGTTATCGCACAATCTATAGATTGGGAAAAGCCCAACCCAATCGACGGAAGTGTGACAACTATGGGAGTACCTACCCACTGTCACTTTAGATAGACACTCTGCTCGCTTTAGTGATGATGAAATCACCACAAGGGGGGAATCTTGATGACCCTAGGGGGATTGAGATGGAAAGTGAGATGATGATGAGTGAGTCCCCTATAGGTCAAGTTTGGAGGAGTAGTAAGGCTTAAGAATGAGTCTTGTAGATGGTAGATGGTTCCCAAGTATTGTGTACCTACAAAACAATGTTATCCCTGCCCAGAGCAAGACAAATGATAGATGTACAAGCCTTAAACCAAAGGGAATCAACCAAGAATCCTTGTTGTACCAAATTGCAGCAGTATGGAAATATATGTATCAGCAACAAATGAATCAATAGCTGCAAATTTAACCATCCAAAATCTAGTACAAGATATCAGAAATAAAGCTAGCAATGACTTGTCAAACTTCCAATGGTTAGAGCAAGAATTTGGTGGCTTTTAGGGTTGTTTATAAAGTGTTATCAGTGAGTTGTTATGACAACCAAGTGGTTGTAGAAAAAAATTGCTACAGAAGCAAGATCTAGCCACAGAAATCAACAAGTAAACCATCTAAATGATAGTCAATAACTAGTAGAACAATAATTTAGGTTCACAAGTAAATTTCAGCAGTAGATTAGTGAGCAAAGTTTGAAAGAAGATGAGTTTGTTGCAACCCTAATGGTCGTAACATTAATTTGTAACAACAAAGAGAATTACTTGGCTAAAGAATATGCCCTTAGGGCACAAGCAAGCTTATAGCATGAAGAATAGATTCCAACTTGAACAATTGCAATATCTCCAATTTCCACGTACATCAATGCAATGATTTTATATCTCCGATGCAAATTAGACTAGTGCCAAATCAATTGGGTTATGGAGTCTCTTGTGTAAGATCTAGGTTTGTTACTTCTCTAGGGGTGTAAGCCTTTTTACTCCCTAGAGCAAACAAAACCTAGCAAGGTAAATCTAGGAGGATGTAAGCCTTCTTAGTCCTCCTAACAACCTTTGCAAAGTAGCTTATTCAATGATAACAGAGTAGAATTGATGGAGGGTGTATGCCTTTATACTCCTCCAAGGGTTTAGACAAATTTAAGTTGAAACAAGAAGAAAAACACAATTAATGCAGAAATTTCTTACCAATTCCAAGAAAAAGCATGAAGAAGCCATTTCTTCTCAATCATATTCCACCAAAATTACCAAGAACAAGCATCCAAGAGATAGCGCCTTAGCTTCCTTCACCAAAAGACGAGTACTAGCATCGACAAGAGAGATTCAAGAGAGAGATAGAGAAAAATGCCCAAGTAGCGTGAAAATTTCAGCCATACAATATGTAATTCTCAAGTGAGTTGTGTCTAAAATGACAATGGGGTGACCTCTTTTTATAGGCGGTCACCTAAAACCCATTTGTCCACAATTCAAAATGTCAACATCAAATTAGGGAGGCCGACCTCCTCCCTTTTCCTTTACAACTTCAAAATTCAAAATTACAAAAAGAAAATTCCCTTTTAGGGGTGATGGCATACCCTAAAGGGTGATGTAGGGCCACTACAGAGACGTTTTGGCCTAGGGTGAAAGTCGTTGGGCCTCCAAGGGCCATATATCCTACCAATAAGTGTCATATGCATGCCAAGTGTCTCTCTCTCCATCAATCCAAGACATGTCATCATCAAAACACCTTGCACCATCAAACCCTAGCCTTCCAAGTGATGACGTCATGCCCCAAAGAAGAAGATATGGCCTCCAAAGGCAAATGTTGGGGCTGGGAAGGCTAGCGAGTCACCTCCGATGGATAATCAAATGCCTCCAAAGGCAATGTCCCTCATCCAAGCTATCCCAAGGAGAGGAAGCGCATTATCCAACATGTGGGCTTCGTGCCCCAAATGAAGGTCCAAGAGACCTTGTGCCTCCATGTTCAAACTTTCACCTATCAAGGACCTACAAAGACAAACAAGTACGCCCTCCAAGGGTCCATAAGTCATAATACCATGCTAAGTAAGCTATATCTAATAAAAGAACCACCCGAACATGTGCATCAAACCCCCCTTTTCAGAATAAACAAATGCTCAAAGACCTTATAAAATTTGCCAATTTTAGATATGGGAGGGGTGTCATAATGCCCTATTGGGTAAACCAATTCCTCAAGTAGGGGATGTTCCCAAGGAGAATCCTTTCTAGGTCATGTAGTGAATGTGAGGTGGATGGGGTTAGACTTCTAGTCAAGGGCTCGTATTGTCTCATTTATGGGTGCCTTTGTTGAGGGCTAGCCACATCCTTTTCCTCTTCTTGTTTTTAAAGCGTATTTTTCCAAGCCCTTTATTAGCCGTTCATTTTGCATGTGTCACCAAGTTGAAAACAATAAGGGGCACTAAAAAGGAAATGCATAGCCCACATATGCTCTACCTTGGTTTGCATGCCTTTCCAAGTTGAAGACAATAAAGGGCACTAAAAAGGAAATGCATAGCCCAGAAACGCTCTACCTTGGAAAGTGTTATTAATTAATTAATTATTTATTTTATGGGTCCTTTACTTTTTTGAGAAGCATTTCATTGCTCTCGGGATCCCAGGGCGAGCTTTTATTGCATGATGTTTTTGCTAGGGCACCTCCGAGCCTAGTGGCCCCTTCTTCCCATGAAATGAGGTACATGCCCTGCTTGGGTTCATAAGCCCGAAAACCTAAAAGATGGGGAAGCGGAGGGGAAGAAGTGATGGAAGGTGGCAAGTATGAGTGGGAATGGTACGATGACCCTTCAAGGAGAGCCCCCGGTAGAAACCCTTTCCCTAAGAGTGGCCACTTACTAGGAAACCATGACACTCACCAAGGTGAAATAGGGAAAAAGGCATAATTTCCAGCAAATGTTTTCAAAATCAAGAAAGGCTCCTTTGCAACATGTTCAAATGCTTCAAATATTAAAATGACACTTACCACGATATCGGACTTGTTACCTCATGAAACAAGATCTGTTGTCCTTTGTGGGCCAAGCAGGGTGTGGTGGATGTTGTTTCCATCGACCGAATAGTGATTTGTGGTATGGTTGGGGCCCCTGCCTGTTCATCTGCCTCTTAGTACTCCATGTCTGCAACCTAAGGGCCTCGAGACATCATCTCCTTAGTTATCCCTAGAAATTGGGGATAACACATTGCACTAGCCCATAGAAGATAACTTCTCTTGCAAGTTAAATCCAAGTCTTTCTCAAATATAGGGCCCCTCAATCTCAAGAATATGAAGGGGTTTTTTAACACTTTATGACGGTCTTGAACAAATATGAAGAAGCATCCCTCAATCTTATTAAGAACCAATCACAACTACAACATAGCAAAACCCTAGTTGTAATACCTTCCACCAAGAGAATGCCTAGAAAAGGTCTTCCTTCAACAAGTGCGCCTCAAAATTTCAGCCAATAACCCTAAGAAGGGTGCAAATTTCAGACCTCACCAAGTGGTGAGTGAAAGATGATCTATAAATGAGAGTGAAAACCCTCAATATATAGTGTATCAATGACCTAAATTATATTTTAGGTCATTAAAAAGGCCGACCAAAATACCAAAATCATATTGTTTTACATTAAATGTTTAAATTAAAACCCTAATCAAGCAATAGAGAGACGTCATCCCCTTCCTAGGGTGACATTAGCCCATTTTAGGGCAAATGCAACCTCCTGGAGTGAAACGTTAGCCCTCCTTGGGCTTCTCCATGCTGCCACACGTGCGAAAACTGACAAAGCTGCCTCCCAAAACGTCCATATTGTTGGGTGACGTCATGTGCATCCTGGGAGACGTCCTGGGCCTTCCAAGGCCAACGTTCCTGTGGAGAGGGCTCAACCCCCCTAGGTACAGGTCTGCTCAACTGCCTCTGGTGGATTCTTCTGCTCATCCTTGGTACAAACGCTCTGCCCAGTCCTTGCCCCTTGCTGGGGTCTCAACATCCATCGGGTGGGCTCTTCAACCCCATGGAGGTTCGAACTGATCATCTCCCCATGTGTACCTATCCAACATGGTACCTGTCCATCGGGCATGATCCTGCACATCAACAGCTACGCCCTCCATGGGCTCATAAGTCACAGGGATCATAGCAATGTCAATCACATCTCATCATCAATATTATTAAACATGTGCATAAAACCCCTATTACCCCAATTAAATGCTCAAAGACATTATACAAGTCTGTAATACAAGTTTGGGGAAAGTGACAGGGTGCCCTATTGGGCTAGTGTCCACTAGAAAAGGAGAGTTCCCGGAAAAGACTAAATCTGAGTCATGTAAGTGGGTGAGGTGGATAGGGGATGTCCTGACAATGGGTGCAGTGAAAGCAGGGGAATGAAGAACTTTACCTGTGGGTGCCTTTGTAGAAGGCGAGCTGCACTTGTCCTGGATGCAATCATTTTCGAGCCCACTCATGCCTTTATTCTTTCTTCTTTGTTCATTTTTTCTTTCAAGAGGTTAATCAGGGGACACTGCCCTGGCGTGGTGACCAGTGGTGGCAACGTTACCCACAAGTACTTTCACAGAAATGAGAAGGTCGGCTCGTGATGAGACCCCCTTTCTCTTGGCCATGCAACCAAGAGTCACTACCCTGGCGTGGTAACCAGCTGCTAGTAGTGTCATACTGCTAGGTACCCATGGACCTAATAGGCTGGCTCGTGATCAGATCCCCCATCCTCTGACTAGGTCTTGTTTTATTATTTTTATGGGTCCCTCTTGTTTCTTGCTGAAAAGCCTTTTACTGCTTTCTCGGGGATCCCTGGGCAAAGCATCTCGAGGTTCTATTTTTAGGATTTTATCTTTTTCCAACTTGCTTTTACCTTATGGGCCTTTAGCCCCTTCTTCCCACAAGGCAAGGTGCAACCCTTAAATAATTGGCGAACCCAATGCTCGGACAAGTGAAACGGGGTAGATGAGCGGGAAGCAAGATGAAAAAGTGGTAATATGAAGGGACCGGACAATGACTATTCAAAAATTCCCCTAGTGGCAAACCAAAACCTATGGGCACAGGCTTACTAGGGCATCCTATCATTCCCCCCAGACATGGTCAAGTGGACAAGTATAAGATCCAAACATTTGTTAGAAACAAAAGGAATTAAATGCACATAATCAAAGGTTTTGAAGATCAGAGTGACACATACCATGATACCCGGACTCATTACCTCATGGAGCAAGAACCATCTCTGATACAGGACTAAGCCGAAGGTAATGGATGTTGTTGCTGCTGACAAAGTGGAGGCGCTGAACGGGAGAAAAGATGGGCCCTCCAGGGCCATGCTCCACTCGATCTGGCTCTTAGTACTCCATGTCTAGGACTTGTGGGCCTCGAGACATAATCTCCTAGTTATCCTTAAAAGTGGGGATAACATTTGGCTCCAACTCGGGGACATGTGCTCACTGTAGAGCACATGAGAACCTCAACATCTCTGGCATAACCTGTTACCTGCTTGATCTAAATAGCAACTTGATCTAAATAGCAACTATTAGTAACCGATTGGGGTGGTGATACCACCCCAGCATATATATATATATATATATATATATAAGACTGAAATAAAGAGATCATAAGTGTGAATGTAAAGAAAACTACTCTAACATGCAAATGCAGATGGTATAATACAATGAATGCAAAAATGCCTACCTACTCACCTGCACTTACCTGTTGGCTGGATGCTGGGTGTAGTCAAACGACCAGTGAAGCCAATCCAGCAATGTCCCACAATACCTACCTTTGTGCTTCATCATAAACCAAAATAGTGATAAGTCAAGCACAAAAATGACATGGGTTAGAGTATATATTGCATCATCGGAAATCACAAAGTCTAACTCATGGAGGCGGGTGGGAGGGATAAAATCATGCCAAGTCAATCTCTGAGGAAAGTACTCAATCCACTTCAGGAAGGGGTCATAAAAAGTCCAAGGTTCAGAACACTGACTCAAAAGGTCTGCAAACTGGGTACCTAGGACGTCCTCACATTCTGAAGCCTGGGAAAGGATTGACAAGGATCTAGTAGACGATTGGCAAATTCTCAAGGGAAAGTTGAAACATTGAGATGGCAGACTTAAACTTGTAGTATTCAACCAACCCCTGGACTCTAGGGTTTGCCTCAGAGGAAATTCAATATAAAGGATATAATTCCCAACTACACCTATAATGATACAACAAGGTAAAGTAATAAGAGGTGGCTGGAGAAAGATGTCATGATAATCCTTCTTTGGGTAAACATTGTTCTTACTCCCATCAAAACCTGAACATAGCGATGGTTGATAATCATCTTCATAGAATAAATCCAAGTGCTCGGAGGAGTACTCATCAAAACCCTCAAGGTAAGAACGAAAATCGTCAGGAAAACATGGTACTAGGTCAACCTTGGGTGTTTGGGGAGCATCGATAAATATATCATCCCCTTGTTTCCAAAAATCAAAGGTAATCTGTCGTGATAACTGTGAAGGAAACAGTTGGGAATGATTCTCAATGTCGTAAATGGGGTCCATATCAAAACCAACTATATCCCATTTACATCTTCCAACATGTATGAACTCATCAATTTCAACTATGTCAATATAAGCATCATAACATGGAGGATTCAAAACACTCAAAGGCTCACCCATCTCCTCCTCTTTTCCCAAGTGATAAAACAGAGAATCATCAAAATCATGGATAAGAGGGTGACTTACAATGCTTGTTTCTTTTTGTGCAGGAGCTTCGAGGACTTGGGTATCTTCAACAAGCATTACTGTCTTATCCTCATGAGTTGCCCCTTCATCTTTGATTGTACAGCAAGGAAGATCCACTTTGTTCAAGGCTTCCATTTCTCCTTCATTTTCTGAATCATGGAACAAGGTGTCATTAGAATCTTGAGAAGGAAAGCAACTAACCTCGTCGTCCTTTTGTTGTGCAGGAGAAATAGGCTCTTGGATGGCCTCATCAGGGAGAGGAGGGCATGTGAAATATCCCTGATCCGGATGATCAAGATATTTGCTACGATCTTACTGCTCTAACATGCAAATCTGATACACTGGGGGTTTCTGGATGCGTTTTAGGGTTTGATGTAGATGATCTTTGTTTATGGTGTTTGCATGT